>OMNM01005856.1:12467-40400 GCA_900302745.1 Parablennius parvicornis
TTTTTTTTTTTTTTTTCCCCCCCCCCCCCATATTTTTAGTTTAGCACGAATAGACTATGTATTTCTTGTTCTTTGATTTTATGTGATTGGACTTTATAGTGTGGTGGTGACATTATTTCTACATTTGGAAAATTCAAATTCATGTTTGCAATTTAATTTGATTGACTCATTTAAAAAAACTATGCTGATTTGGCCTTTAAAAACCCTAAAGTAATCACTTGTATGGTTAATTCTCTAACTTCTAGCCAGCTCATTGTGAATTACAGCTCTTCTCTTTAAAAAGAAAAGGCAGAAACATGCTGATTTGGTTATGATGTGAGTGAAGAACTGATGTGGATTAACGGGGAAACCAAAACATGTGATTCGTGTTCCTACTGTGAGTGAAGTTATAACCATAACCACAACCCCAATCTTCAGTTTTGTGCTTAATGTTAGCCACAAGGACAACACGTCAGAAAACAACCATGTTAATTACCGATCCACTGAGGAGGGGTTTCTTTTTTTTTGTTTTTAATGTTTGTTTGTTTCTGTCATTACAGAGAAAAACTAATCCGGTTTTCATTTAACTTGGTGGAGGGATTTAGGGTTCGTTCTCATAAAATTGTGAAGATCATTTGATTCACTGTTTGACTCCACAACTCACAACTCCACAACTTTGCCTTCACTGTAATGTTTTGGCAAATCAGATTTTGAGGCTTTCTTTTATACATTCTGGGAGGTGGAAGGTGTTTGAAACTTGAAAACTTAACTTCATCCAGACAAAGGTGGCAGTGACATTGGACAATAAACAGCACAGGGTAAAATCGAGCTACCCTAAAAAGTTTGCCCCGAAATGGCATAAATATGCAACGATAGTGTATGGTTGGAAATTTGAACGGTGACTCACTGCTGGACATACAAAATCTGAACATCACAATCAGAATCAGAATCAGGCTTCAGTTCAGCGTTGTGTATCGTGACAGTGTCTAGTTTTAGAAAAATATCCAGACATGTATGTTTTTTCAGTGTTTTGAATATCATTGAGGACTATTGGCATTCACAGGTGTCTGTGCTGTCTCATTACACTGAGGTTGTTACTTTAGCACCACAGAGTTTGAGAAAATTAGAAAATGTCCTAAAGGATCTGTTTGAAAGGCAACAGCAACGACGTAATTTTTGGAAAGATTTTGCTGAACTATGTCAGAATGTCCGAGCTCACCGATAAAAGTATTTTATCCAAATAGCTACTGGATTTAAAAGTAAGAGGTAACATTAAACCCGCAGAAATGAAAGTTGACTTGTCATGACTCGGCAAGGAAAAAAGGATTATCTCTGAACTCAGAAAGTCTTGAATCAGCTCATGTGGTCCAGTGGCTACACTTTATACATAATATAAGTTTACAGTCTGATTTTTCACCCTAACTGTGCTGAAATGAGGGGAGGGACGACTTATGTAAAAAAACAAAAAAAAAACCCAACATATTTGTTGTTTGTGTGAACGCTAATCATCTCACTTTGAGTGATGTCATGGACTCTTTTGCTGTTTTATGAAGATGGGCGTATATTGAGTTTTAACACCCTAAACTGTCACTTGTGATTTTTTTACAGGCTTCATGAGTAGTTTAACACCCTGCAAATGGGACAGAAACAGCCTTCCAGTAAAAACCTCTTTGTCCCGTGTAGATATTTAAAATACAAATAACTTTTATGAATCAATTAAACACAATAAACAGCTGACGTCAGAGATTGAGTGAGAGCTTGTAAGAAGTGTCGTTGATGGTTTTTCATGGCGGCTGCATCTGTCAGTGTTCAACTACTGTGAAAGGAGGCTCTGTCAAGACTTGTTTTCTTCACCTACGCTCTCGTCATGTCTTCAAGGCCCTCCGTTTGACCCACCTCAGACTTTTTTTTGGCTCGGGGTAATACAGTAGGACACATCTATTCAATTTTACTGCAGTATCAAATGTCTGCAGAGATCAAGTCCCTCTTAGCCAAGACCTCCACGTCCGCTTAAGTGCACAACTCATTTTGCCAGATATCAGCCGTGAAGAGAGGAGGACAGAAAGGATACGCACATCAGGTCTGGACTGCACGCTGATATCCACTGCAGACAGATAGAGCGTCACTATAAACGTGCACACTTGGGAGACTCGTCGAGTATTTACCCGAGACAGGCCAGATGTTTTATCGCAGTGTGTATGTGACAGGTTGCTGCGCTCCATCTCAAGGAAGAGTGTTAATCTCTGGAGCTGGGCACATCGCCACGGCTGCTGTGACCGAGACTGCCCTGATAAATCACTCCAGGCTGACCATGGGGGGGCTCGTCTGTACATGATTTAGACCCGGAGAGTCAGTAAAGACCCCTGACATCATTTGTCTCCTGCAAACCTAGTGTGACTTCTCCCATGTGACTCACACTCTGAAAGGCGATAATGAAACTTTATCTTCACCTCACTGGATGGTCTAATTGTGAATTTATTTCTTTAAAATACTTTCATACAAGAGGCCAGTGAAGTTACAGAAGAAAACTAAAAGAAACACAAAAGGTTTAACTGAACATTAACCTTTATGAAACTAATCAATGTATTCAGTCAACTTCATTCATGCTGGTATACTGTCATTTGAACTGATGTACAATACTGTACTTTTGGATTCGTGACCTGAACACAGTTCTCAAAATAGCTTGAGGCCTCATGGGAGACTTACCTTTTCTATTTTTCTCTTGTATTATAAGATGCAGGTGCATAACAGTGTGATGGTTTGCACAGCCACCTCTCAACTAAAATGCCAATGTTTAATTCCAGGCTGCAACCTTTATATGCGTGGTGTATTCACATTCTCCCTGTGCTGGGTTATTCTGAATACATTGGCTTTCCTCTTACAGTGCAAAGGACGTACTCGTGACATTAAACTGCCCATAGGTGTTGATGAATGGGAATCTGTCCAGGGTGGGTCCTGCCCAGTTGAGCTCATGCTCTTGTGTAAGATAGCAAAGGTGTAAAAGATGGATGAATCAGTAATCTTATAACATTTATAAAATATCAACCAATCTCTGCTTGCAGGTTTTTTTTTTTTTTTTATAAAAATATTGTTTTTTAATGACTTTGTTTTATTTTAAAGCATCGTGATTAGTAATATATCTTTGGACGTTCTGGTCAAATAGTTCAACAGATCAAATGAGCAATTTCAGCAAAACTAACAAGAAATTGGAATAAGTAATTGATTTGTGTCATTTCTTTGTTTAACTTTTTTAACCTAATGCTTTTGTGTATTAACCCAGGAACTTGACTGCTAAACTCCACGAGTTTAACTCCTGGATTTAAAGTCTTATGTCACAACAAAAAAAATTTTAATTGTCACCAGAGATAGAGGAAGAATGGGGTTGTCTGTAATAACAGACTGAACTATCAGTTGAGAGAAAAGACCTTTTTTGCAACCATAGTTTTTATATGTGCTGCTGCAGCAGCATACGTTGATGCATTGTAAGTGTTGACTGAGCAGATCGTCTTGATTTCTTTTCTTTTCTTGGATCAGCACATTTTTTCACAGTGTGGGTGTGAGGGATCGCAGGAATACTGTTGACAAAAAGCTTGGTCAATGCTTGCAGGGAGGACTTTGAAGGGGAGCTTGTGTTCCTTTGTAATGCGGTGCTGAGATATGGGCCGCGTCCTCGACATCAGCCCCTGCCGGAGTCCCTGCCGGAGCCTCTCAGGGTCAGCTGACCCCTGTTGACCTGAGACCACGATCACAAAGTCTGTTTTATTAGCTGACAGGAGCAGCATGATTGATGGCCCGGCACTGTTCGACTCCCATTTGTCCTGTTGTTTCTGATGGTGCTGTAAAGCTTCCATTTTGATCTGCGCTTCCCAGCTTCTCTGATCCTGTAATCTGCCGTCACTCCTCTGCATGAGAGCCCCTCTTCTGTACTTTCATCCTCATGTGCATGTCTTCGCACTGACAGCTTCGTCTGTGGGCATGCTGTGTTGAAGTGCTTTTCAGAGATAAGACCCTCATTCTAGTGTGATGGCCAAAGAGCTGAAGATGAAGGGAGTGAAAACACCATCAACAAAAGTATTAAACCCCCTACTCCCTTTCTTCCTCTCTGCTCTCATCTACACTCATTTTTCATGTCTCCCAGCAGTTTTCTCAATTCTTCTTCACAGTTTTCTTTTGTTAAGATAATCAATTCCTGCATATTTAAAATTCTGTATGAGTTATTGTGCCTCCACTCTGTTTTTAGCCTGGGAAACAGACAACGTTTGACACATTAACATTGGCGCACTCCATCCCCCTGCAGCATCCTTGCTTTGGCAATCCGAGCCACAGGCAGAAAGTGTTGGACCTAAAGTAACACTGTTTCAGGAGTTTTCCTGGACTGAGTCAGCCAACGGCCCCCTCTGATGTGACTGAGCCAAAATAGTGAGCAAAATTCCTCCAAATCCCTACATCTGCTTTACAACTTGGAGGAGAGCTCACAGCAGTTAATAAATCTGTCTCTGAAATATAAAATACCCCCCCCAAGTAAAACTGTTGATTTTAATGTTCACACTCATTTCTCAAAACTAATTTTCATAATGATCCTTTGCTGTAAATTCTGTTTCTTAGATTATGAAGGTCATGAAAGCATAAATTTGATTTGAAAACCCAGATCAATATGAAACTGATAATGGTTGTTCATGGACGAAGTGCTTGACATTGTAGAAAAAGCTCAATTACTTGTATTTTTATACTAGAAAATGTTCAATAACAATTTTATATTTTAAGAAGTATAACATTTTCACTGTATTTACTTTATAAAGGATGTGACTCTAGAAAATAAATGAGCATGTATTATTCTTAGATAACTGCGTTTTATTGCCAGTAATGCATGTGCATGTCTATATTGACACATTTAGAACTAACAAGTTATTTTTCATGTTATTCCTGTTGAAATAAAACTACATTGCATTTTATTTTCCCTGTGAGGGAATTTACTTGGATTCTACAAAGCCAGACCTGTCAACATACATGGACACACACAATCAGCAAACATTCATCATGATAGTACAAAATGAAGAACAACGTCAATAGGTTTGTTAAAATAGTTTGACAAAAGTTACGAGTTGAAAGGTTTGAGTTTCATCTTAAATATTTTGACAATACTTTATATTATACTTTGACTACTATTACTACATAATAGATATGGCCATTGAGACTATTTCCTTTCTACATACACCTCAAAAATATTGTTAGATTGCATTGAAAATACAATTTGTTTCCCTCCTTCAGGACCACTCTGGAGCATGTCTGTATTCCATCCCCTGCTCTTCTCTGTCTTGAATGGCCCTCTTTAGCTTATCATCCCTTTGTAGAGCACAGAGCATGCATACTTATAGTCAATGGTGCAAAACACAAACAGCCCCTTGCCCCTCCGTGCATGAGGGCTCACTTTATTTCCCTCTGGCAGACGAGGCAGACGTCAGACACAACCACATGCTGGAATAACACTGCCCAGACCCGAGGTGTCATCACTGGATGTGGGGGTTGGTTAGTCCAAACAGAGCCCAGATAAAACACAGATGCAGAAAGACACCTGTGTGAAGGTACACGAGCTGCACAAAGAACCTTGTAATCTTTTGTTTGAAAAGAACAAAGACCAGGAATAAAACGTGAAGATAACCCACTGCAGTTTAAGTAGTGTGCACACACAATCAACACTTGTTTTTGTTTGCTGGGCTGTTCCTGTCATGATTATGTTTATCTGGAGGGTGCTGAAATCCTCTGAAGGTCAGTTTGTTTATTTCCGTGGGAGTTTTCTGAAACACGCACTTTGTAAGCGTTTGTCATCAGGATTGAGATGCTGCTGATAGCTCTGCCTATACATAGATCAGCTTTTGAAATTCCTCCATGCAATATTTAGTCTCATCCTTGCACGAAGTGTGTTCCTGCCCTTGGTGGGGCTTATGACTCTTGCACAGAAAACAGCACACTAATTTCTCTTTAGAGATAAGACCCTAATTCCAGTCAGAGTTTGAGCCTATCTGAGGATACAAAGTGTTTATTTTTTGTGGGTCTGATGGGGTTTGACATGTTAGCCTTTTTAATTTCTGCTATTGTATCTCTAACAGAAGACCACAGTCCAGAGCTTTTCACCATCTTTTTGTATATTTGTCTTGCTTCAGGCTGTTTTGGTAACTCAAATGCTTTGCACATTGCACTGTCACAGTAAAGACTTCCTTTGCTTCCTCTGGGTCGTCTTAAAGGGATTAAAGAAACTCTGCAGTTTTTTTCCTTTTGGGGTAAAGGTCAGGCGCTGTGTGGATCTTATGAGGTGTTCTGAGGTCACGGCAGATCAGCCATCATGTTTGTTTTGTCTTTTTTTTGTTTTGCTGGATGTAAGTTTAGCCGGCGTAAAGCCTGTGGTGCTGTGTTAATGATCAAGAGAATGAAAACCAGATTTCTAAACAATCCATTCCATACAGTTTTCATTTAGGTGTTCCTCATGAAAAGGCTACTTATGTTATGCAAACTGAAGGAACGATAAGAGAAAAGGCACAATTAAAATCTTTGTGATTTACGCTTGAGTTTGTATAACCTCAGAAAGCTGAGTTCCAGCATACCTGCATTAGTGCTGGGGTTGAAGTTTTAGCTCCTTGCCGGCCGGTCATCAATCAGCAGAGCGCCAGTTAGCACTGTGCCGGATTAGTGCAAGTTTGACCCCCACCAGGTGTGTGCGACCTGTGTCACCATCTCACATCTCGGTCGTGGTGTCGTGTTCCCCAATGCTTCCCCGTGAGTCTGCCGGAGCACAGGCTCACTGTTCCACAGCTATCACCCTGAATCCAAAAAGCTCAATCAGCTTTGATCCCACCCTGCGGCCCCTGGAAGTAAGTGGGGTCTAATCCCCCAGAAAGCCTTAGAAAGACACAGAGGAATGCCTGGCACACAGCACACCATTCACCCAGGGATTAGCCTGAGAGGGGCTCAGCTTCACACAGTCATTTACTACGCTCACTGAGTGGGAGTTTATACTGTATACGTGTGTGTGCGTGTATTTGGGCACAGATGAAATTTCTGTTGATTTCCGTGCAAATGGGTGAGATAAAAAAGATCTCATCCTGAAACCAACTTCTGATATGACTAAAAGTCAGATCATAATAGGCTGGTGCTAATAATACAATATTTGTTTTTTGTTTGTTTTATTAGTCCCTTATTAATTAACCACATTTGTCACCAATAAGCTCAATGAAAGTTTACATCTATCTATATATATATTTGAGCATCAGAGCTCCAAAGAAATCAAATCATTTTGATGGTGGTTGTTTTGTCATCTGTAGTTTGTGCGATGGCAAATCATCAATAATGACATTGATTTTTACATAAAAACCATCAATGATGTGTTACAAAAAACCAAATAAACAAAAAAGTAAAACAAAATATAGAAATATCAACCTGACAAACTTTAGTTTATTCATCTGACATTTACAGAGTGTAAACACAATATATATTTATAATTATCACAGAATACGAGATATTTATTCATTGTTACCCAAGTAAAGATTTAATGTATCTGTACTCTGTCCTTCTTCTCTACAGTTTTATCAAACTCTGGGTCCACACACAGAGACACATATAGTCACACACATCAAGAAGACTCTAATATATATTTTCTAACTGTGAGAAAAAACTGGAGGTCCCAGAAAAAACCTGAGTCTGCTCAGGAAGAATATGAATGTTACAACCAGAAATAGCCAAAGCCCAACTCAAGCTCTAATGTGTGCTAACCAAAACGCCTTTGTGCATCACTCAGGCTCACACTTTACTTTGCAGTTTTATACTTCAAGATTGATTTTAGTCAGTGAGGAAGAAAACCACATAGAAAATGTGATCTGTGTGTGTATCCAACGATTCATCAGATAACACACAGTCAGAGCATCCAAGACTTTAATTATTGGAAAGGTTTGGAAAAAAAAAGATAAGAATATTGATTGACTAACTTTACTTTTCTATATGGACTAGCCAGCCTTTTTACTTTTATTTGCAAATGAAGTGTTGATTGTTGCGTGTTAACTGTTTGATTTAATCTTAGGTTCAGTCAAATTATACATATTACCGCCAAAACTGATAAATGATCATGTTGTTGGATTATAACCCTCCTTTTCTTCAAATACATAGAACACAGTCAAAATATGACATGAACAATGGCACGACAGAAATGACGTTATTCCCTGTTTCCTCTGTAATTCAATAAGTATTTTTTAATTGGTCATTTTGAATTCTGAAGTGGTTTTATAAACATCTGTAAACTAGCAGTCAATAGCAACAATTCAGCATCTGGTTTTATCCCACCGCCACTTCTCTGAGTAGATTTTACCTCATCCTCAAAGGAGAAAGCTTAAAAACACAAGCCTTCTGCCTTTAATTACAGTTTTACTTTATAAAGCGTGTCTACCCCCCCAAAAAAAGGAAAAAGTGAGTGTGGAGGCTGTGTCTGTCAGCAAGCCATAAGGAGGCTCACTGTAGTATCAAGTGAATGACCGTGTTATTCAGAGTCATGCTGTCATGGTTTATCTCAGCCCTCAGCCCCATGTGTGCATGTTTAAACAGGTGTACAGTTGCGTAGAAATGTACAGTGATGTAAAGAGTGATGCTCAGATTTGGCATGAAGTTGATGGTGGAGACGGTGAAGTAGCGGCGTGCAGCCGACTCATCAATCTTTCGCTGAACCTGACGCATGGAGGGAGGGATGTTGACCCTGGCGCTCTGCCATGGCTTCGACAGCTCACACATATGTGGCCGTAAGTACCCGAGAGTTGAAGCATCAGTTGTTGGATCTCATGTGATCTTATGGAAAGGAAATGATGTCACTTTGTTTCATACCTGGGGCTGTACCTGTTCGCCTCCCTATGTTGTGCTAACCTGAGATCTCATGGTCATTCAAATCAATGTTTATACAACTTTAATCTAATTTAGGTGGTGTTGAGAGTGTGCTCTATGTAGTGGACAGTATTAACATGTGCATCCATCCATCCATCCATCCATCACTGCTGTCAGGGAACTTGTTGAAGCTCTTGATGTACCATAAGGTTGGTAAACTGACTGTTTAAGTATCGGATATTTAAAAAAAATATATAGCAACATTCAAATAGCTTCAACATTCGGTAACAGCTGGTTTAATATCTTGTATTAGAATTTCAAATATGTGGCGTATTGGGTTTAAACTTGACCTTGCGTATGTGGGACTCTGGATCCAATAGACTGAATTAAACTTGCTAACTCCATTGTACAAGTTGCAATATCTTACTGTAGAGAGCCTAGGAGAAGGGAGCATTTACTTCATAGTTTAAAAAAAAAAAATCAGAATTCACCACACTTGTTTGAGTAAGGTCTATATTTGGCCAAGAAAACGTGTTCAGAATATAGTGCCACGATCTAGAATTGTGGAAACGTCCTGCGTTTTTAATTTGCTTTCAAAACTTTATTGTGGACCTTCAAAGTGTACCATGTTCTTCTAATCCCACATTCATCCTTTTTTGAATTGAAAAGAATTGAAATAAAAAAAAATATATTCTGAATGAATTTAAATTATACAGGATGAGTGAATTTAGGAATATAGATTGAAATAAAAGATCATGTTTTAAATATGAATAATCTTCAATCTTTGCACCGCTGTATATACTCAGAAAAAAAAAGAAAGTATGAACTGCAGTGTGTTTTCATGGTCTTTCCATCACATGAAGAGAACCATGTCTGCTCACCACAGCCTCCTACAGTGAAGGACAGGTAAAGATTGCCTTGCCACCTGCTTTTTCATTAGAGTTTAATCCCAAATCAGAAGGTCAAATTTCTTATGAACATATACACAATACTGCAGATATGCCTTGGAAGGTGCAGACATATGATAAAAATGTATAAAGTATTACTTTTGGGACAAGCAATGAGAAACGAAACTAAGTGCACTCAATCCAGTTTGTATGTGGTTGAGCGCTTGTAAAAGACAATATGGAAATTTTAAGATTTTGATTATAAAGGAATTAAAAATATTGGAATTATGTTAAAATTTGTCAATAAGATATAAAGATTACATTGTCATTGTTTTATTGTTAATATTTTTCTGCTTTTCATACTTCACTTGCTTGCCCTGAAGGAAACAACATATGCTTACACTATGTTTTCCAGAAATGAAAAACAGTTTTTAGATATGATGTTCAGAGACGACAGAAAGAAGAAAACACTTCTGTGAGGCGAGAGTGCTAATCACTACACCACAATGCAACAGTCCCACCAAATACAGCATTACAATGATGACGTTTTATCAACTCAGTCAGTTGCTTTCTGGACTTTTACTTGATGTCTATGTGTTGATCTTTTCTGAATTTATTACCTGTGACATGTCTAGGCTTAGAGGACTTCTGACCAACATGTGAACGCAACATGTGCAGACTCACAATCACGACGTGCTGCTGCTCTGTTAAACTTACAGTTCCTGCAACGCTGAATGACTACAACAATTGTTTTGTGTTGCTCTGTACTTTGCCTAGAATAGGACAGAGTCTTTGTCCCTACTCATTGTCCTGAATCATCACTATAACATGTAACTGAGGGTTGTTTTTAAAAGGTGTCAGTATTTAATCAGATTAATCTTTTTAGGATTGAACGGAGAATTTTCTTTCCTGTTTGGGTTTCTGAAACCATTTAAAAAACCTGTCAAAAAGCATAATTTCACCCAACATAATTTCATTTTGAAGACAATCAACCCCTCCAAACTGAAACACTTGGAGGAGTTTCCTTAGGGCAAGTTTCTGCAGCCTGTTTATATCCACCGTCAAGTATATTTACAATGAGAAGATGATGACAAGATGTTCTGACAGACTCCTCTGCATTAGTCCGGGTTTAAAATTGTATGGCAAATCAGTCCTTCTTAGTTATTTCTGTATGTTATATCTAACATTTTTCACTCTGACAAGCCTCTAAGCAGGGCCGAATACCTCCACCGTAATATGATCCAAGCTTATGAAGGCAAAATGGAGATTAGGGCGTTACATGAGAAGTCCCAAAGGAAACAGACAAATTAAATGATTTGTTATGGTGAAGGAAGTGGACAGTGATCTCTGAAAGTAGCTGAATCATAAGGAAAATGGAAACAATAGTGAACAAAAGATTTGGCTCACCCCTTACCACACGTGTCTGCTGATCTGAGCTCATTTATAACCCTGCAGAGAGAAGCAGGTTTATGGTTTGCTATTGAAGCAGAATATCCTCCGAAAGGGAGTTGGAATGACTACAGTCTGGGAGCTGTGCCTGGGCTCTGGACAAACGAGAACAGTCACTGTCCCACAGTCATTGTGTTCAATTGCAGCATTTATGTTTGGTTGTCATGGATCCTGCTGCATGTTCGTCACTGGGGACGCAATTGTTTTTATTGTTTACACGGGCGGTTAAGGAAAAGTATCAGTTCTTGAAACTTTTTTTTTTTTTTTTTTAACAAGACTCCCTCTCATGTGTACTCACACACAAGTCATACCACAGAAGGGAAATTACTTCTGTCTGGTGTGGCAACAGACCTCTTGAGCCATAATAAGTGAGCGTTCAGACCAGCCTTGGCCAAATAAACTGTGTATTGGGGTAGAGATGTCCTTCAAAAACTGAAGGCAAAGAGATTTACTCACCCAGGACTGAGTGTGTACAACTGAAGACATGGGGCAAGATGTTTGGCTTAAGGTTTGTGGATTGGCTTCTGCTCTGTTCGGCTGCAACTGTGGGCACAGAGCAGGAGTGCATGTCAACTTCTGTATGGAAATGAACAGGGTCAGAGTGAAGGGGTCCACTGGCTAGGAATTCAGCAGCATGTTTTTGCAAAGAGCAGCAGTGTGTAAACTTGACTTTTCTCCAGGCTTTTTAAATAGCAGTTTGGTCATTTCCACAACTTTCTATTGTTTTTTTCTTAAAGCCTATTATTTGTTTATTCTTTTTCCATTAAATTTCTTAGCAAAACATCTCATCTCTCCTTTTTTACAGCTTAAACCTTTTTCAGTGTGAGTCACTCTCCAACAGTGCTTTTTTTTTAACAGTGAGTAAGGGAGGGACATTTTGCAATTTATATCTTGGTGATGCATTACTTGAGCATTTGAATTTACACCAGCTTGATTCTTAATAGAATCTGTCAGGGGGAAAAACTGTGGATAAACAAATGCAAGCCATTTTGACTCAGTGCAAAGAGTTTTTCAAATTGTAGGACGATGGGCCCCTTCACATGGGCCCCTCCATCCAGGTCTACAACTTCCATGCCATACATGCTTTATAAGTAGAAATATTTGGTTGAATGCTGGTTCTTTGTAAGGTTTTTTCATATTAAACCATATTATCATTAATATTAATGGATGAAAGTATCAGACCTCTCAAGGTTTGAGTACTATTTGTGATGGTTAAGGCTGATTATAGCTGTTTTTATTCTCTATGTGCTGGTAATATAATGCAGAGGTGGCCAGTCATTGAGTTTTGTCTGTCACTTTCCAAATTTACACCTGATTAAGCTTGATGGAGGTGAGTTTTGGAAGAATTTCAACAAAAACTGGGATCGTCATGTTTGGATCTGAAGTTACCTCAACTTTTACTTCAAATATTGCAACAAAGAAATAATAGGAGAACAAAGCCCACTCCAGTATAGCAGTTATAGTGATAGTGGTTTCAATGAAGCAACGCTGCATGTCTCCAGGCCTTTTATCCATCACTTACATTCATTAAAATCACTCAGGTTGCCTTTAACTTGTTTGTGCCCATTACCCTTGGTGTTGATTTAGTGATATGGTTAAAGTAAGAAGGTGGAGCAAGTTAAAGATTAGACTACAGCTTTAGCACGGCTGGTTATCTCAAACAAAGGGGATCTGACATGTGTACGTTTGGGTTTTGTTGAACTGAGCAATAACTCAAGGAGTAATGACTTAAAGAAACACATCACTTTGGTCATCATTTATTTTCCATGATAACAACTAATATTTCACAACTGAACTCCATGTGAAACAAAAAACAGCAGAAATAAAAGTATTCAGCTGATGATACAAAGACACGCAGTGAAATTATCATTACAAACAGTGCTTTGTAAACATTGACTGAGGCTAATGTGATACAGCTGTGACCTGCTGTACTCAGATTTTCTCCCATTAACTAAATATGATAGTTTGAGTTGCTCGCAAGTGCTGACCTGGTGACATATCTACACCCTGTTTGTTTGACTGCTCATGTTCCCAGAATCCATTGTATCGTTGCTACCACATTCTGAAAACTCAGCAAACATATTGATGATGTCACTGTGAAGAGAAAGGATGACAAACAGCATAGAGCCAAAGTTGGTGGAGTTTGCCAATTTCAGCCACTTGTTAAGTTCAAACTGTTATATAGGCTCAATGCAACATTAATCAAAGCACATGCCTATAGCAATAACTTAAGATTACCGTAATATGTTGTATCACATGCCTGTGCTTTGCCTGTGTTTGTATGTGTTGATGTCTAATTCTGTTCTTTTGTATATTTAGGGCTATTGTTTGTTGGCTTTGACTGGCAGTGCGTTGGCAGGAGGTGGGGGGTTTAATTACCCTTGTGTGTCAGGGGTGTTTCATATGGAGAGGTCACAGACAAGATGGTCTCCTCCCTGCTGGGCTAAAGCAGCAGCACAGACTGGTTTCATCCAGGCCGGGTCGGTCTACAGCAATGCCGTCTTATTTATGTAAGTTTCCCTGGAGACCACCAAAGAGACAGAGATTGAGAGATGGGACAAAAAAAAAAAAAGACGTGTTGCTGGATAAGATACCAGCCAAGTTCATCGAGAGAGTCGCCAAGGTAAAATTTACAAAGCAGCTTTTATTTGGGTCAACAAGGATCACAAGGGAGGAGCTCGTTTTTTTCAGGCTTTAACGCTATTGTGTCTCTATTAATAAAAGTGAAGGGTGCGAGCTGGATCGTCAGTCTCAGCCACATGTTTTTATTAGACATCTGCTGCTTTCAAGTGGAGGAAATGTTTAAAGACTGTGTGGATTTACAGTGTAGCCTGTCCCAACCACATACTATCTCAAATCAGCATTCTGCAGTCTGACAGATGTGCCCCGCACTAATTTTAGGCACTTTATACAAACCACAGCATTGTTTGCTTCCATGGTACAGAGAAAATTGTTTCCATTTAACCACATGTTGACCTTTTTTTTGTTATATTTAACTTTACTATACTCCTTGGGCAGAACATTTTACAAGGTTTTTCAATCTCACAAACTTTTGAAAACAGCACTTTCTTTCTCCTTTGAGGCTGTCTCTTTGAACACTGAGTCCTTCTGTGGAAGCTCAGTTGGTGTTTTCCTCTGGGATGGCCATCAGTCACTTACACTCTTGATAAAAGCTTCTAACACACCATGCTCCTACAGCTAACAAACAGTAGAGGCAGGTCTCCTACACTCAGTAATTAGAGGCAAAGCTGGTGAGTGATTGTGAAAAGCCCAATTTTCCTGTAATTAGAATCCACAAAGGCCTTACAGGTATTCTCGAGAGACTGAGGGTCAGGTAGCTTTTGGCGTGTCATGATGAAATTCTATGGAAAACAACAAGCAGGAAGCCTGAGGAGATGATAAGATGGGCGAGGGAGTATCATGTGCAGAGAGGTCTGCCCAGAGTGACCACTCTCCTGTGCCACAGTGCCAACAAGCACAGACATCTCCAGGCCAGACAAATACTTCAGTCAGCAGACCGCAGTCACTGCACTAGTCAGACCATTCAGCCTGGCACTGCTCTGTAATTATACACCACTGCTGGTGGGGAGGGGGAGGAGGGGCAACCAGACTGCGATACAGACTATGCCACTGATATTAGCACCACTGCAAGCTTGTGCTGGAAATACAGAGAGAGTGAGAGACTGACAGGGAGAGTGGGCGAGAAGGAAGGTGAGGTAAAAACAGCTTTGTGTTAGACAGAGAGGTGGGGGGACGAAGCAGGTGATCCGCCTCCTTCCTGTCAAAGATTAGAGGCTGTGAGCACAAGCACATCTGGATGGGTTGGGAGAGTTTAATGACTAGATGTGAGAATTGGCAAAGCCAAAACCCAAATTTTGTCTCTGTGAAACCACAGCTCTGGTCAGTCTGAACTGACCACTTTGCACCATATATTTCTGTTTGTGTGGAACTTTTCTTTTTTGCACCCTAACAAAATATTTACCAATGGAAATGCCTGTCTCATTGCACACTGGCAGAGAGACACCATCTGAACAGCAGATAAAAATACATAGAAGTAGTTTTCTTATTTTATGTTCAATCCCAATAAGAAGGAGGCAATTTAGTTAATACTGTATCTATTTAACTGTATAAATTACTACAACTCTACTACTTTTGCTCTACTATTGAAATTGTATAACTATTGAAAATCTGTGATTTCAGAATGTATTGTGATGGTTTTCTTGTTTAATATGCACCATACTGCAGTATATTGTCACCCCCCAATTTTAAATACCTGCCAGTAAACCACCTGTCTAGAAAGTGCATTATCTTTATGGTATTTAAGGAAGAAGAAAATAAAGACATTTAAATCCAGTGTGAACAGAAAACCTACTTATTAATCATAATTAATGACTAAAAGAAAACGAGGCAGCTCAGCGTTCACACTTTATAGAAGATGTAGTTTTGGTTGATCTAAATTGTTTTGTACCACTTCTCAAAAAACAAGATCATAAATCATCTCCACAGTTAGAACAACCAGACCAAATGTAATTAGTCATTTCCACCCTGGAAGTAGTGATGCAGAGATTGGTTCTTGGGTGCTGCCGTCCTGATGTAGCGCTGCTTCGAGTTGAGTGTTAGCGCTGATTGATGAGGTGAGATGTGTGTGCATGAGGTGGAAACCTCTCTGACCCTGCACACTCACCTCAAGGTCCTGGAGGCTGCACCCTGTTTTCATTTGCAGCAAGTCTTTGCAACACCTCACCTAGACTAGTAAAACATAGCAGATGAAGACCGGCTTCCTTGGTGCACTTGTTTTCAACTCAAACGGTGGTAAACTCAGGATTTGGTATCGCTCTGCTTACCCTCTCCTCAGGGATCAATTATGTGACCAGTTGTTATTGCAAGGCTGCACTTCCCTCTCACCTGTAATTACACTTGAACCCGTTTTGGTGTGTGGGCCGTTTCGCTCTCTGGCTGTAGTGTAAGGAAATGATGAAGTGTGTCCCACCCTTTAAGCCAATCACCTAATAAAATAAAGCTGCTACCCTGGGAAAGCACAGTAAACACTGGGGTTCAGACACAGGTTTGCACGAGGCAGACAACCAATACTGAGACCCATCAGCTCTGTGGGGGGTGAAAGCTGTATGTAGGTTTTTTTTCCAATATACTTTCATACCAACTGAGAGAGTTTTGAACTAGACATGAGTGAAAAGATTTACTCTTTATTGCTCTATTTAGTATTTCTCGCAATTTTAGTTTTAATTTCACAGGACTGATTGCGCTTCCTGGATGGGAAGAAAATGGAGTGGTTATAGGGGAACTTTTCATGTGTTGCATGTTCTCCCTGAGCATATGTTAATGTTTGAGAAATTGTTTGTATCTGTTGATTGTGCAATGAATATCTAGGCTGGTCTCATGGGAGTTTAGAGGGTTTAGATCCCATCACCGCCAATACCAAGCAAAAGGTTAGGTCCACATTTGCCAGATTGCCTGCAAATCACTCATCACTTGTTGTGGCTTAAATAACACCAGTAACATTCAATTAATTACAACTTATTTTTCTAAAGTAATGTTGTATGTGGTGTCTTGTGTGCATGTGTACATATTTCTGTGGATCTTTCTGATTGTTTACGAGATTTATATGACTCTCCTTTTAGAGCTGGCTGTAATCTGATTACTTGATTATTTGATCTTGTCTTACTTGGTTACCAACTAATCATACTGTATTGACTAAGATAAGGATCATGAAAAATATGAAATGCATTATCTCAAATTCATAAATGTATTCTAATGGTTTTAGATAAATGGTCTTATTCATGTTTATCTCGGTATTCAATAGACCTTAGGAAGGAGGAAAAAAAGCAAGAGAAGCAAACTGTTGAAATGTCAGGTTTGCGTCACCTCAATTCATCTCTTTTGGATTCCAAAAATAGACAAGAAAAATGCTCCCTCGGCATATATATGTTCTGAGGAGTATTTATTCAGCTTGGCTCATTTTGTGTGTGTGTGTGTGTGTGTGTGTGTGTGTGTGCGTGCGTGCGTGTGTGTGTGTGCGTGTGTGCATGTGTGCGCGTGTTGTTTGGTGTGTCAGCAGGCAGTAGCAGCAGTCCTCAGTCTGTCCAGTGCAGAGACAGAGACAAACGCCTTCCTGTAGTTTGCTGTCAGCACCTGGTCACTAATGATGCTGCAGCGCTGAGCTCAGCTAATTGGCCAGACAGAGATGGATCAGGACCTTACACTCCTGCTGTATCTGCTCACTTCACTGTGTGTGTTTGTGTGCATATCTGTGTGTGTTTAGATGTTTTTGCTCACAGCTGCTGCCCCACCAAGTACTGAATCTCCCCATAGGAACTTCAAATTTAGATTCTGGAAAACAGTAGAGAACACCCATTATAGGCCATTTTCCAGTCAGCAAGCCTTCATCTTCCCTCGGCTGCAAACCCCATAACAGAGCCACTAAGGTATAACTCGGGTATTCTTGAAGCTTGTTAAGGCCCGCCTGTCCACAAACTGCAGAGCGGTTCTGCAGACGTGGAGAACAAATAAACCTCAGCAGGTGATGAGCTCCGATGATCAGGCCGTCAGCGCAGCTGAGGTTGAGATGTGTGTACGATGGCTCTGGTTGGCAGACCTGACCGGGCTCTTAGCATTCAGTTTATTTTCACTAGGAGAGCATCACAGAAGGAACAACCTTGGCTCATTAATGATACAGCCTGCGTGTGGGTGTGCATGTGAGTCTCTGTGTGTTTGTTTCTCACTCACAGAGACAAAGCCTCACACGAGAGCAGGCTGCACGTACCTCTGACCGTAGAGCGAACAATGCAGCTGCAGTCCTGCTCTTTGGGAGTTTGGCTCCAGCTTGTGATACCTGCAGAGTTTCAAGTGGGTTTTCAAGGCCAATAATAATAGCTTCGTAATAAAGCTGCCATTGTGAAAAAAAAAAATATTGATGTAATACTAAAGCAAGTGGCTTTAAGGTTTCAGTGGAACCCAAATGTGAGAGTGCAGGCTTGAGTGCAGTCATTTCAAATGGGAGGCTTCTCCATTTTGACTAGATCACACTTGGCACCAACATGAGCTAGATCACCAAACCGAAAGTTACAAGCTTTGCTTTTTTCTTACATCTGATTAGATCCACATCAGAATGTTACATATATTGTGTGCAAAAGGTTCCATTTAGGAGTTTACAAAGTACACACACTCTTCATTATAAGAAGATATATAAATAGAATAGTGAAATTTTGCCAAATAAAACATAGTGCATTAAAAGTCCTTTCTTGCAACCCTTTCTGTTTCTCAACATAAAAAATTCATACTATTATTTGAAAGAAGCCAATGAATGAGGACATTGATATTGTTCTGTATATGCTCTGTCATCAGTTTACATTTAGCTGTCACTGTCCCTGTCACAGATATCATATTCAACAGCCTGTTCTCACATGTTAAGTCTAGTTTTCTTGTATTTATTTCACTACCTTGTGCAGTAAATTCATGGAATGGCCATCGATTTATTGAGTTTCTTTCCTTTCATTCATTTAGGGTGTGCTCAGTCTTGACCTGCATGCAAATGCAAAGGTATGCAAGTGTGCATACTTCTACAAAAATGATAAATTATGATACGAGTTCAAATATAGGCAGTAACAGTTCTCAAAATGTCTCCTGAATTGCACATCACTGGTTGGATTGTGTTGCTTCTCATTAATGTTCATCAGCACATGTGAACAATAAGATCTGGATGCATACTGATTATGAGACACTGAGAATGATATGCAGTTTACTAGTCTTGAGTGTTGCTCTTTTATTGCAGTTAGTGTTGTAAAGCAGAGTAAACACAGCAGGGATAGTTTTTGTAGTTGAAAGTGGAGTTGTGTGGTTTGGCTGACTTATTGCCTAGATCTCAACAAACATTTTCATTGGTCTGTCTAACCTTCTCCCACAGCTATATGTTATAACCTTTGGATGGCTTTGGAGCTTGATAATAAAGTTAGATCAAATCAGTCTCAAAGAGAAGTTCTGCAAAAATCACCTTTGATTTTAAACAGCCTCTCATCTAAGTTCCTCTACATCTCCCCAGTGCTGCTGCTCAATAAGTTTCTGAGTGCATATCTTCATGCACTTGGGCTCAAAATGATCCCTTAGGACATTCTTTATAACTGCCTGAATACACACACTCATTACAGAATAGAAGAAGATAACCTCTCTGTGTGACCTTTGTGCATATCTCCCTCTTTTATCCCCTGAGATAACTGTGAGAGCAAAGATTATAGCCAGTGTTTGTATACACATTTCCAAACTTGTTGCATGAGTGTGTGCGTGCTCTCAGCCAGCCTTGCTCGTCTATATTAGTGAGGACCTAAACTTGTTTGCACACTGACCCATGAAGACCCATGTGACCATGGGGATGAAAATAAAGATCATCATTAAGAAAATCCATAATTTTTAAGGGGTAGGACACAGTTAAGGTCAGGCTATGGTTGGGGTTAGGGTGAGTGTTAAAGATACACTAGCAGTAGTTACGGCTGAATTCAGACTAAGTCTGCAGGAAAATAATGTAAGTCAATGTGATGTCCCCATAAGGAACATAAACATTGTGTGCCTGGATGTTAGCACTGTGAGAGATGGCTGATGTCAGGACAGCCGCTGGCCTGCTGAACTCTCTGTGGGGGTATTTCTCTAATGAAGAGCTCTGACTCAGTCCCTGATTGGAGCCCAATGCAACGTAGGGTATAAAGGTCAAATACATTCACACGTTTCTGTGACCTCTGCCCTTCCCACTGGGGCAATTAGCCCATTGAAATCAAAGAACGCATACAATGAAGCATGTCCCCTGGGGGGCTTTCATTAACCATGATGATGCTATTGTTGGCCAACAGAGCGATGGATCACACTTGAGACAATCTAACATCCTTCTTTCTTTGGGTTGTAACCCATCTACATGCACACACTACACTTATTGCAGGAATGTGATCTCTCACACGAGATGTATAAGAAAACAGGAGATATGCAAGAATTCCAATTTGTTGTTGTAAAACAGAAACAGAGAAAGTATGTAAGAGGCGTGTGTTTGTTTATGTGTGGGTATGTGGGAGGCAGTGATTCTTGTGCCAAAGCCGGCTTTAAAGCTTCATACAATAGCTGAAGTGTGGGTGAGGGGATCTTGGCTCTTGAATTTTCTAAGGGGGGGAAGAGGTGCTGCTGGGAGAAATGAGAGCTAGATTTTCTATCTGGAGCCCCCTTTGTAATTGAATCCAGCCATCTACTTGAACTGGAGCTCCACAGAGAGTCTGCGGGATGTTCATGTGCATGTACAGTCATGCACACCTCTCTGTCTTCCCCCATGGGAACTGAAGTGCAGGACAAGCGGAGGCGCAGATCTCAGTGTGTGTTCCTCTCATTGCTGTTCAACGTTTCTATTGTGATCAAGACATGGTAGAGCCTTCGACAATCTAGAGCTCATGCCATAACATTTCAGTCTCAGGCCTTACAATGGTTTAAATCCATCTACACTTGTAATCCTCTGAGAAATACCCACAGCTCAAAACAGTGAAATCATGAACACAGAGGTTGAGGAGGGAGAATTGTTGGAACTGTCTCCATTTACTCTTAACCATGTGGTCACTGTGCTTTTCATACTCGTCTTTTGCCCTTTCTCTCACTCACCTCCTTGAGTAATCATTCAAATACTTTGGTGTCTTAAGTTTCAAAGTGTTTTGTTGGGGGGTTTTTTTCTTTGTCGTTTTTCTTTTGTAGTTCTCTAGTAGATAAAGACAGGTTATTACATCTGATTCAACAATAAAATAATCTGCATGAAGAACACCATCCTCCAGCTTAAGCTCAGCACTGCAGGTGCTATTACATAGTGGGTTTTTTTAGGATAGCGTTTTTTTGTTGACTGTGGCCACTGGCCACTGAAGGGAAAGATGTGCTTCCTAGTGGCTAATGAGGTGGTGAACCCAGCCTCTTGTTTGTATCAGGACCACCTGGCCCAACCAGAGCCCGACTAGGCCAGACAATGGAGTCAGTCTAGCATTTCCACAAAGGTCTGCCCATTCAAAACATCCACAACCCTGCAACACAAACTCCCACACTTCATAAAATGAAGGCCAGCGGAGACTGGCCATTCTCTTTGCACAAGGAAGCTATTGTGTGTCTTTACGCACCCTCTCTGAAAGGCCTTATGATCTTACACTCCATAAAGGAGCCGAAGGAAAAAGCAAATTGGTAAAGATATAACATCCATAGTTTATATCTTGGAAATGTAACACAAACAAAAGCTGTGACTGATTCACGAGCACCACTTCTGTCTCTCTTCTTGTTTTTTGGGTTGTTTCTTTTTACTTTCTCTGAGAATTTTATCTCTAGAACAGAGGGATCACAGATGCCAAATCTGGTTACATCAAAATTTTTGTGGGGTTTTCATTTCATATTCTTCTTTGTAGTTGCGTCACAATAAATCCAAAGTAGCAAGATGACTCATGGAGCAAGTTAGGTTGATTCAGTCGAGAGCTATACTAGATAGTCCTTTTTGTTGTTGTTTTAATTAAAGGACTCAATAGATCAGCTCGTGGTTTTATTGATTTAGATTTGACGATAATGTCATCATTATTACATTCACAAAAACTCAGAAAAAAGGTTTGTATTCTTAGCTCTAGGAAGAATGATGACTGTGAAGTTTGTAATGCAACAGTGATGCAAAGGGAGGACAGAGTGTGATGGGATGATTGGTTGCAGGAAACAGGAACAAGAGCAGCTACATACTTGCAGGCACAGGGTGATTCTAGATTCAAGGATTTAGTCACTGGTCAAAAACAGCACCAGGGTGTAATGTTTAGAAATTGTCTTACATGGCTGAGATTCACTGATGGAAACAACAGTTTGGCCAAGAAGAAAAAAATAATTTTTGGTTGATATACTGCTGAGCTTGATGAGTTGATAAAAAACAGGTGTGCAGGATGATGCAACCAGGAAGCTGCAAATAGGTTAACAGGAGCATCGCGGCCATGGTCTGGGGCAGGGAAATGCAGACGGGCACTGAAAAGCAACATAGAGAAAAGAAACAGAAGCTATGGCTATCCGCGTGGACAAAATACATTTGGACACATTTCCAACGAGTTGTATTTGCATCTAGGTATTCAATAAGTAACAGCTTCTTTTTACCTTTATCTTATTTTCCAAATAAAACCAAGAGGAAAACCTGAAGAAGAAACTCTGTCCATGTTCTTCACACTGTTAGTAACATTCACCCATTCACACAACAATGATGGCAGCTGCCATGAAAGGTTCTTGACCTTGATTGTGAGCAGTTTGGGTTTCATCGTCCGACACAAGAACATTGACAAACCTCAGGATTGAAAAATGACTCGCTCAATACAATTCAATTCAATTCAAAATACTATATTTATCCCATAGGGGCAATTTAAACCAGCTCAGTCACAATTGAAGCCCCAGAATGGATTTTTATTAGTGCATTTCCCTCCTGTCACAGATGCAGGGAACCAGCTCGTAGCTCAAGAAGCAGTGAGGAAAGCTTCCACTCTTCGCCGACCACCTGCACGCTCCGGAGACTTGATCTCTAGTAAGATCTGTGACCGTGTTTCATAAGAAATATTTGTCATAATGCTAAAGTTATTTAATATAGACGTATGCTTCTCATTTATACTTTTCTCACTTTCTCAGATTGTCTCAACTGCAGTCGAATCACAGCTTTGAGCGACAGACTGAACTCACTGGAAACAAAGGTAAATTCATCCAAACTGTGTGAATGAGGATACCAATAAACAAGAAATGTATTTACCTAAACGTGTTCTATATTTTCCTGTTCTAGGTACAATTACTCACTGCCCCAGCATCCACATCGCATCGCCACCTTCAGCTAAAAGGAGGGACTGCACCAGAGGCCTCGGTATTGATGGGTGCTGTGCCTGCTCAGGGAGCTCCTGGTGAGCAGGGACCTGCAGGTACGTGTATCAAGCTGCCGTACATTAAAACATTTCGGGATTAAGAAAATGCACATTTCCATTTGGTGCAGTCCAGTATTGTGTGTTTTGACAGTTCAGTCAAGCTTCGCTCCTTTTTCTGCAGGCTACCTGCTCACCTCTGCTTCTGTATCCTATTTCCTGCACAGCACATACTCACTTGTTTCCTTTTACAAAAGTTAAAGCACTCTTATCTGTGCTGCACACTTTCAAGTGCTTTGTGGCTGTGTGAAGGAATGAAAGTCCTTTCCTTTCATGGAGCCCAGCCCAGAGTTGGCTGCATCTAAAAACACACATTTTAGTCCCTACAAGGCATGTCATGAGGAAAAAAGAAAGAGTATCTGTTAAGTTTAAGAGTCCCCAAAATGTAAATAAATTCATGTGACTATGAAATTGTTCTGGTGGAATTCTGGTGAAAATTAGTGCTGGTGTGATTTTGATTTCACTCCACTCACTCAAACACCATTTACATGTTTACAGCAGTGTTAATGACAATGTTTTTTGATTCAGGGTGTAGCTTCCTTCTTCCAGAGTATCATTCAGCTTAATTTAGTCCCCGACTGATTCAACAGACACTACTGAGAAAACTATTCAGACATTACTGTGTCAAAAACAATTAGGGAAAAACATTGCAGCTATATAAATGATGGGACTTTCAATGTCTTCAAACATAAGTGAGCGCGAAAGTTGGCATTAATGAAATCATTCATTGAACTTGCTCCTGCAATTATTTTTCCCATAAGATAAATGTTACAATTCTCAGTTAAGCCAACTCTGTGTTTTTGTTACAGGTCCTCAGGGGGAAAAGGGGAGGGATGGCCTTCCTGGCAGAGACGGTACATTGTGTCCATAATTGCCTCAAATTTGATGTAAAGTTATTTAAGATATAAGCCTCTGAAGTTTGTGATTTCTCATGACTGTTTCTTCCTCTTTAGGGAAGCCAGGGTCTCAAGGGCTGCCAGGTCCCAGTGGGCCACGGGGGGAGGCTGGCATGAGGGGCCCATCTGGATCCCCTGGATTGAAGGGATCCCCGGGAATATCAGGTAAGGTTCGTTGGAGCTCATTGTTGGTAACAGGTGAGCGATGGAAACAACTGAACGTTGTCTCTCAAAGATTGTAACACAATTTGTCAACAAGCGTGCTGTAAAGCTTTGTGTTGTTGAGGGAGGTGGCAGCCACTGCAGGGAATTTGTTTACTTGTCTGTCCACTTAACATATTGTGTCTTGAAAACAAGGCATGCCACTGGCTAACTGCTGACCAAAGACCAAATGAAACATCAGTGCAGAAATCAAAACCTGTGATGTCGGCAGCAGAGTGTTTGTCTTCCTCTATTTCAGCCTGTAATCCTAAATGTTTGTACATTCCAGCGGCTACTGTGGCCTGCTGGTAACCTACTACAATTTGGGCATTTTGTTTGTTGGCTGTTAAAATCATAAGTTTCTAAAAATGCTGTTCTGGTGGGAAGCAGAAGTATTTGTTGTCGGTCTACATTTAAACTGCCTGACATGTGCTGCTGTTCATGGTCACTTGCTGGTGCAATCACCAAATCATAAATCTGGGTTTGGTGTTCAGCGCTCATTGGCTACACACAAATAATAAATGACCTGTTTAAGAAAAAGTACATCTGCAGTCAGCTATGAGTTGAATGATAAATAAAGTAAATGTAGGCAAATGTGTGTCACAACATCTGATCTTGCTAAAGGCTGTTATTCCTCTGCTCAGGCTCATGAAGAGAGTTCCTCTACTTTCAGGCTAACATATGACCCCTGATCTGTGCCTGCTGCTGGGCAAAGATGAGATTTAGAGTAAGACTTAAACTACAAACCTACTTTCTGGGAAGCACCATGTGAGTTCAATCCAAAATGAACATGAGCTATATATATACAAATCCCAGGTCCTTATGATTTCCATATGCCTGTGGTGTTATTGTTTTTCATATCTCCATTACTTCATAAGTATCCAAAAGCAGCACTGTGTTTTGATTTTTGTGCCGATTTTTTCTTTTTTTCCATTTAAAGTGAAAGATAAACACAGGGTTGGAATGTGTCCAGTTTTATGCAAAATCTAGACAAATATATGTTTGAGCCGGGGGTTATGAGAAAGACTTGACATAAGTAAGCGTGATGAGGAGTGACTTTCTGTGTTTTTTAAACACTGATATGTTGCAGGAAAGTTGTTTTGCAAACTTTGACTCATATTTTGTCGCAGGACCTAGCAGCTACTCTCGGGAGCCACTTTTCTACAGGAAAAACCTAAATTGTTTTCTTTAACATGTCACACTGAGTCTGAAAGACTGTTAAAATTTGGCTTTTTGAACCAGTGCACTCTATTTCCCTACAGCAGCGGAAGCAGTGAGTTTAATGCAGGCAAAACTTAGTGACAATCTCACACAGACATGTCAGATCAGCTGCAACCACAATAAGTCCCGAAGCAGTAATTGGTGGACTGTCACCTCATGTTGCATCAATACATTAACAGAAATGTGGTGAGTCTGGGACAGTTTGAGGGCAAAAAGCAGTGTTCAGCATGCAGTATTACCTCAGGAGAATCCAAACAATGAGGTCACATGTTGTGTTGGAGCTTTTTACTTCCTTCAAAATAATGGCCAATGGGGGAGGAGGGACACTTTCACTAACCGCCCCTCATGGAGCCGCTACAGGCTGTTACACACACGTGTACAAAGGCTATCAATGTGTATGCAGGGAGCATTTCATTTGCTATGAACCTGTGCCAGCAACACTTTGTAGAGTTTAATGGTGTTTGAGTTTTCCTGTGTCCCTGAATGGCTTCCCAGCACAGGGCCATTAAGTCTCTCCTCCTTCTAATTGAGCTCGTTCACACACTTTTGCTCCCCTGTCCAGCTTCTGATTTTACTCCACCCATGTGAAGGTGCAACACACTCACTCCTGTCAGACACCATAATGTAGTCTCACTCCAAGCTTTATCTAATCTTTTTCCTCTCTGGTCTCTGTCATAATTTATCCTCCTATCATCATATCATCCACAGTCATTTATCAGCTATGTGCTGCTGCTGCTGTCAAAAAGATCACATTTTGTAGTGACTTAATCCAACCATACAGCATGTTTGTTACCACTGCTTCTGTCCTCTCTACTCTCAGGTCCTCGTGGTCCACCAGGACTCCCAGGAGAGAAGGGTCTACCCGGGCCGCCCGGTCCACCAGGACCTCCAGGCCCTCCTGCACCAGCAAGTGCCCACATCCCAGAACCGGATCACAGTAAGACCCAAAGCTAAACAAACAAATTATGATCTTGCAAAGCAAATGGTAAAAAAAATTAAAAAATCAGTTTTTGACCATTTTGATGACATCTTGAAAGAGTAAGCCATGAATTCTGTTTAAAGTGATAAAATCTCCTTGCATCATAATCACATTTATGCAACACCATGGTTTTCAGACATGTGGTTAATGTAATTCAACATGATCTGCAGAAACTTACATGGAAACTGTTGAAAATATAAGAAGCACGCTGATGTTGCAAAAGAAACTCATTTTGCGTCTACTCCAGATGGAACTAACATCAGTAGAGTAAATCACTCGATATCAATGTTTCACTCCACACATAGACTATATTTTACACACAACTGAACAACTGCAAACTTGAGAAGTATTGTGCAAATGACTTAAAATTAGTAAGCTGCATGCGTGAATAACAAGAGGAAACAACCAAAACAGTTCAGATAAACTACAAACACATAGACAGCAGCAGATATGTTTTTCAAGAGTAAGTTAATGTTTATTTAGGGCTGTGGATACAGGCTAATGCTGATGTTATGGGCAATGTAACATTGTTTATTGCACTTTTAGGATTCTCTGTTCAGAATGTAAGTAACAGTAGTAGTAATAGTAACTCTTGGATCAAAATGTTAAAGCTGCACGATGAGCAGGACAGATGAAGACAGCAACTCCGCCACTGTCTTTAACCACTTTAAACCTTTGATAAGTGACAAAGGTCAGTAATTGAAACTACGTTTTTAAAAGTTTTGTAAGAGAATTGTGGCAACAGCAAGGTATTTTGAATACTAGCAGAGCCTAGAGTTCAAGATGCAGTGACTTGCTATGACAACCTGTCGTTGCTTGATAGAAATCAGGAAAACCTCTCCATCAAGGAATTCACAAAACAGTTAGTTTGATTAGATCCAACACATGAATGTTCACCTGAAAACACATCAAAACACTTTGCTTTATAACACATTACTCTCAATTCTGCTTATAAGTATTTTTTTTATTCTATGCTTTGATATTATTAAATGGTGCCCTTAAACAAGAGACAAAGAATAGACTATGGAAATTTGCTTTTTACTTTTGCTTTACTCAACAGGATTTTTGTTCCTCCAAACTTTTAATCATTTTATATATCTGATTCTGATTCTGATGATACATCTGACCATTAGTGACTTTATTCTACATTAACTCCTCAGAATTGCAGCTCCCACTGGTAACACAAAAGTCTTTATAAAATCACTACACATCACCTCATTTTATCTTATTGGGATTGTTTTTCTTACTGTATATTCATAAAAATTGGATCACTGTTGCATGTGAACATTTTCAGGCCAAGTTTATCAAATATGAATTCTCCCCAAAGTAAACACCTAAATAATGACTGATTCCACGTCAGCCAACTACCTCAACCAAAGTGTTCTCCCTGCAGGTCAAAACATATACATACTAATCTCGTGTCAAAGGAAAGTCACAAATTCACTTTCAGCCTTTGTTTTCAGACAATGTGACACAGCTTTTATAGACTATATTTTCTTAACTTATATTCAAGTGTTTTCAGCTGC
>OMNM01005863.1:7224-22018 GCA_900302745.1 Parablennius parvicornis
CCAATGGCATACTGCAGAAACATTTATCACCTGGCAAGAAAAACCCTTGCATTTTGAATAGTAAATATACTGTAATATACACCACAGACAACATTTTTTTTTTGCATTTTGCAATCTGTGAGAAAAGAAGGTGAATGTTTTTCAAAGAGAGAAGGAGGATGCTATAAATATTTAAAAACACTATATTAAAAGGAACATATTGTGTTATAAATATAGAAGGCTGTCCACTTCAAGTGAACTACAGTTCAGATAGTTTGCTTCATTTGCATTGGTGTGGAAGTACATCCACACTCTGGTACTGACCAAACATGTGAACTCTGGTCCCTTTTGAAGGATTTGTCTAAGATACAGTCAGAAACGCTGGCAGGCTATCAGCAGACCACCTCTCTTGCTCTCCGTCGTCTTTTTCCAGCACTGCTGCATCGCTTTTTTGCTCGTACTGGGCAGCTTCTTGTGCAAAAGCAATTAGGTTTGAATACAAAGTAAAAGAAACCCCAGAGCGGCAAAAATTTGTTGTAGCTGCATGTTTGTTATTTGTTTTTGTTGTTGGCTGAACGGTATGGATTCCCATTTTCACTCCTGGCCAATTGATGAGTTGAGTTTTCTTCTTCCGTCTGTTTTTTTTTTTTTTTTTTTCAATTCCTAGTAGGTGTTTGTTTGTGTAAGAGGCCTCCGAACAAGCAGCTGTTGTAACTGCGTGACCTTTTCTCAGCAGTTTAGACCACTTTTAAAAGTGCAGCATGACTTATTTTGGCATTCAAGCGGTGTCTCTGGACTTTACTGGTGCGAAAGCTGTCGATACGTCTAAAAATAAGTTGCATGACTTTCTGTCTCGATGTGTGAAATTTGTAAGCCCTGCTTCAGTTTGATTTTGAGTTTTGTCCAAGCAATTTTAATCAATGACTTAGATTGTAGTGCTGGCCTAGAGATTGTTTTTTGGATTTTGTTCACAGTTTCAAATCCCACTGCTCATGAGTCCTGAGCTAGGATAGCAAGGATCATAAACCACGAACAGTTCGTCATATGTCTCCATAAAGTTAATTTGGAATAGAATGCATTGAATGGTGAGAAATCAGTTATCCACAGGGATCAATAAAGTAAGAAATAGTTATTCCAAAATGTAAGCCTTTAAACAGTGTAACTTGTAATAGGCATTACATTGATTTAAAGCTGAATCCTGAAAACTGTTCAGCACAAGTGAGTGATGAAGAGACAGTGCCGCGCAAACCATTACCAAACTTTTTTCATAATGTATTTAAAACCACAACTTAGCCCAGCTATAAATGTAATTATACAGAACACATTTCTAAAATCGAACCCATTTCCATATGAAACTGCTTAAAGCAAAGTGCAATTAAACAGCCTGATCTTTGTAATCAAAGCTAAACTTGCATGGGGGGCAAAATATCCACAATGATTATTTACGACCATGAGAACTCAGCAAAAATCAATAACATGTGCATCAAACCAAGCAGCAGTTGTAAGTTTAAGGGCTCATTTGTTAGAGTGGTCGTCTTTCAGTCAGAGGGTTTCACATTCGATTCCCGATCTTCCCCTGTCCTTGCGCCCAAGTGTCCATGAGCAAGACACGGAACTGATTGGGACTTTGCAGGTTCAATATCCACAGTGGACCGTCCACACCGTGAGTCCCTGAACAAGATCGTTTACCCAGGGCACCGTAATGTGGCCACCCACCGATGGGCTTATGGGGAAAGAAGGAATTTCTCCAAGGAGATTAATAAAGTATAATTCATTTTTTACATCGACATTCATAAAACAGACATAAAAAGTATAGGAAAAAATACATACAGTACTCTATACTTCAAAGAGCATTAACAATTATACGGATTTTATGAATTACTTTGCATTTGGGGCACAAATAGTTTATACTGCAAAGTGAATGACACGTCAGTATTAAGCTGTAACAGAGAGTGTGTAAGCCTCCCCAAACAATATGTGACCATATAGCCTTGAAAGTAAGGGTATGTAAAAAAGAAAAAGATGTAGAAATTCAGAATATTTTGCCAGAATTTTTATTTGTGCAGATAGTGATTCTCTTGCTGAATGCTGAGTTTAATGTCCTTGTACATGCTTTTCATTCACCTAACTCAAATAAGCTATTATAAAAATACAAGGTTGAAAGAATTGGAAGAGAATGAAGATTATGCAAAACATCGGTAAGAAAGGTGGCTTGTCAAGTATTCCAGTCCATATTCTTCGACAAACAATAATCAGATTTGTGCTGCTTCACTTTCTTCATCATATCCCAGGCTGTCAATATGACCCGAATTTCCATTCTGACATTGCCACTTTTTTTCCAATTACCTTCCCGCCTGTGTTTTAACCACAACCAATCATTCTGTTCTGCAAGGTCTTTGAATATCCCTGGAAATGTACATCCTGTCTCTCCGAGCAGTGACATCCTTCCAGTATCTATCTCACCCTTTGGATGCTTAGTAAATATTCATCAGGTTAAAAATTATTTCTTTCCAACATGCATCTTCCATTCACCTGTTGCTCTGTGACTAAAAGCTCTGAGGCTGTGGGGGGTCTTATCTGGCTCATGACTCTATCACAGGGCCTTTCAAAGAATGAAGCAGACCTCGCCTGGGTGGGGGGCAAAGATAGCTGCAGGGGGATGCAGCAACAGAATTCATTATAAAAAGAAAAAAGCGGAGTGTAAAACCAAAATTGTTCTATTTAAACTTAATTTCTTTAGAATTAGTACGGTAAGAGTAATGCATTGTAATAGAGATTAACTGATGACAAAATCTTTACTGTATCAGTTATGACAGTTACAGAAAGTACTTAAGTACTAACCCAGAAGACCAACAGATGTGAAAAATAATGTTGTAGACATTGTAAAAGCTGACCTTTTACCAAAAATGACTACTTGTGGGATGAAGCATTTGTGGCATAAGAAGTGGGGATCATGAATAGGTACAGTGTAGTTCCACTTCTTCCACACAATGAAAACCCCAGCTGTATGAGGCTGGTTTTCAAATCCAGATGAAATTGTTAACGTCTGCTCTTACAAACAATATTCCTTTAAAAAAAAAAAAATTAATAATCTCTTCTGACCACTTTTTGGAGACAAATACAGGATCTTCAAAGGCACTGAACAGCAGGAACAGAGCATGTGCGTCGGCAGGTTCCACATGTTGAATGAGCGACGCCTCTGCTTACTGTAGCTTAGATGATGACAACAGTGATGTGGATAAATAAACAGGCTGGTCCCTTATAAACCACAACCAAGGTGCCCTCAATTAAGATATGTAACCCAGTGTGATAATGAAGTAGACTGTTGTTCTATTTCAGCTCTCCTTTATCTCTGAGTACATAATCCAAATATTGACACAATGACAAGATTGAAACTCAGCTTTCAGTGAGCACGACATGCACTCTTCAACAGCACCGCGAAGAACCTCTCTCTCTCTCTCTCTCTCTCTCTCTCTCTCTCTCTCTCTCTCTCTCTCTCTCTCTCTCTCTCCCCCTCTCCCTCTCAGAGCTCATGCCCACATAAAGGACAACTGAAGTGAACATCATAACAATTCAGTCCTAATGGGCTCACCCCTCCTGTGTTGATCAGTAATGTGCTAGAAAGCACTCTGCAGTTTGGCACACAAAGGGAGTAAGCATTGTGATTACACGGAGTATGACATCGACTGCTGCTGCCGCGGCTATTTCACACTATACAGTCTAATTTCTGAGCGCAGTCACATTTGTCTGGCGGTAAGAAAAGCCATAAACTCCCTGAATGATCACATCTTTTCCCTAAAATGTTTTCATTGCCTCTGAGAAAGTGTAAGACGAGACAGCTCCTAGATTTAACACTTAATTTAATGCCGTAAGCAGTCTTCCAAGGGCATACAAAGAAAATAAATATGTACAAAATTTGCTTTTGACTGGTGGTTTGAAAGAGACGTGTATTATGAAATAATTAAGTCTTTGAGCAAAGTAGACATTCTTCAAAGGGTCTTTCATCGTCTTGAATAAAATGTGTTTCCTGGTGTGGTTAATGTGTTTTTTCTCCTCTTTGACCATCACACTCAGCTGCCATTCCAGCTGTCTTTTAACTATACGCAACGAAGACCCCAGCTGATACGGACCTTCAAATAGAATCACTTCTCCTGGCCTGCTGCCTCCTCGACACACCAAGTGGAAAATTTGATTTACTGTATGTCGACATGAGTCCCCACAGCCTCCTTCAGCTGCATCTGTCTCATTCTCACTGCACACTTTTAAATATCATTTAGGAAGCTTATTGAACTCAGCTTAAAGTGCAAAGAGCAATTCATCATGTAGTTCAATGCACAAGACAAAACGCTGAAAGGCTTTTTACGAGCTGTAGGTAAAGCACAGCCAGGGGAGCTCCAATAGGTTTGGAAAAAGAAAAAAAATGTGCTTCTGAACTTTTGGAACAAGCTGGGACTTTCTCCAAATCTCCCTCCATTCTCATCCTTCAGGAGGGACTTTGGTCCCCATTTGTCACAGAGGCCACCGGCCTGGAAGAGGTTGTCTGGTTTTGATGAATGGGCACAGAGCTTCTGTCCTCACGCTACCATCCATCAGGTTTCTCCAGATGTACAGCAATAATGACAGACTGCTCCTACTGGAGAGACTGTACAGTACAACCATTCAGAAATTAGTAGACACCTTTAAAGACATTGTTACTTGACAATGACTTTTGTCTCTTCCTGTGTAGTTTGAAAAAGAAGCTACCTGAACATTAGCCTAATCCAGTGGATCCAAACCTTTTACTTGGGGGAGCCACATTTTTACTATTGTAAACTTAGGCTTTACAGCCCCCCCCAACCACCACCACCACCACCACCACACCCTGTACAAACAAATTGAAGGAATCTCGCAACACACTGTATTTAAAATACAGTTTCTTTGTTATATTCTGTAACGATGACTTTCATTTCTGTGAGGAGTTACATGCTGTCTTGGATGTCCATTGCTACTGTGAAACTCTTATAACTCTCTTGGTACTCCCTCTTTTATTTTCCTTTTTTGATGGATTCACCTTTCTTTTCAACTATACACTTTGCCATTTCTTCTTCCTGTGTACTACAAACAGATATGACGGGATGTTCATGTTCAAAACACTCATGTACTGGTGATACTTTAAAATGTTTAAATTGTAATTTGTCCTATTATAGTAAATAATCCGCTTGTTGTCTATTACATAAACTTAGTAGTTTTGTGTTATCAATTAATTAAATGCTCACTCTTCTATATTTGAGATATTTGAAATTATTATACCCCTTAAAATCAAGAGGGCTTTGTGACTCCCCGTTAACCCTAGGAGCCCCCTTGTAGGGGTCAGGCCCTCCTGGTTGGGAATCAATGGCCTAAGCTACAGGTTGTCTGCAATTTTTATTTTGGTAAACTTTTTTTTTTTATCACAGATGACTCATTTTTTAATTTTTTTGTGAATGTGGTAAAATTGAGGATGTTATTAAAATAGGTGGAAGAAAACCACCAAGACAGCTGATTTATACATTCTTGTCAGAAAAAAAAATAAAGACCTGCATTTTTCAGGAACACTATAGCTATATTATTATTTAGCTTGGTTGGCTTTTATCACTGCATCACTATAAATGCATCACTCATTAAATACATTTCGTGTTCTTATGGTTGAAGCATAGAACATTCCTATATGATATTATTATGGCTTGACCCCCCGTTCACAAGAATGTATTGGAATTAATACAATGTGAATAAGAGTCTTGAAACTGAAAAACAGTTGTCATGGTCACAGTTTTTAAGTGAGACCAGACAGCTCGTTTATGCAAACAGGAACACAGATGGCACAGTCCAAATGAAGGTGCAGAGGTTTGGAACATGTCACATCAATATATATCTATACACACACTGAGGAAGGTGGAAGTATTTTTTGTTTTTTCGCTCAGCCTGCAGCAGCTCTAAACACATGTCAGGTGTTGAGTGGAATTCATTATCTCACAGAAACGTCGCTCAAAATATCTCCGAAAGGTAGTGCAAGTGCTCAGATAAAAAATTTACACAATCTGTCAGACTTGTGTCCCCGAATGGAATCTGTGTGACGGCTCAGACTCAGGCCTGCCTGCACCATGCGTGTTGGTCTATGGACAGCCCAGTCCTACACATTTAATCTCTCTTGAAGTAAAGCTGCACTGCATACTGTAGGTGGCCTGCTTTGGCAGAACACAAGACTTTATTTCATTTTTTTTTTTTTTTTTAAGAGCCAAGATGCAGGGCTGTGGCTGCAGCAGTTGCAAGAAATTGCAAAACATCAGAGGCCTATCCTCCCAGGAACAAGAGAAGCACAAATGAGGAGCTACTCATCTCCTCGCCCTCTTTCAGAGTTGCCTGGCATCCCAGCTTATGTTGCTTGCCTTTCACACCTTTGGGAAATTAATGTGTCAGCTGCAAATGTGATTTGGATTAATGTATCATAATCTATAGGCAGCAACCATTGCAAGCCCTTAATATAATAGCAAAGGGGAAAAAAAAACCCTGTATATTAGTTTTCGTCAGCTTGTTATTCTGAAACTTTTCCAATAGAAGGATTAGCATGGATGGCACTTCTGTTGAAAGTTGAAACGCATAAGCCTTGTTTTCAATTTGATGCATCCGCAATTAGCCATGAATGCTCAGACAAATTACCTTTTATTCCCAGATGAGTGGATATGCTATCGTTCCTCTATCTCCCCGATGAGGCTTGGGAATGGACCCTGTTCATCTCCCTGGTGTGACATTGAATTAACCTCTCACATATGGGGGTCCATGCGGTGATAAGAGGAGTATTATTGCAGCCTCTCTACCTCTTTTCTTATGCCCCTATCTCACTCTATCTTCCCCTATTTCCTCCCTCATCTCACCCATCCCTCTTCCTTTCCAGTTCAATTAACAGTAATGGAGTTTGGGCGCATTGCCTCCTGTCCGATGATCCTGACAGCCCCATCGCCTGCTTCAGCTGCATCTTCTAACAACAGACAATGCTGCAATCACGTTACAGTCGGGCGGTATCAGAGTCGCCTGTGTCAAGGTGATACCATGTGAGAAAACAACTGTGTTCCTCTTGACCTCCTACTTGTGTTTCGGTGTGAGTGGGGCTCCACAGCTGACATTGTGTCTGGAATCAGCGTCAGCGCCTTCAGGCGTAACAAAGGTCCATACATACAAGTTTAGGCAATCGCTTTCACGGATATAGCAGACGGAGCCATGAGGGGGAAAAAGTGGCTCAGGTGGTCTTAAAGAGCAGGTCTTCTCTTAGAGAACAAAGACATCATGCACGGCTTCGCTCTTAACCTTGAGATGTTACCTGGGGCCAATGTATTTGAGTTAACATTTCCTGTCATAATTCAGGGAAAAAAAGAAAAGAAAAATAAGCTCAGTGTTTGTATCTCTGTAGGCAGACGTGCTCTGAGTGCTAATCTGAGCCCGAGGAAAATGTTCACTCCTTTTGTGTTTCTCATTCCTTCTCACTGTAAGAGGACTATCCTCTCCTGGCACGTTTGCACTATGATTGGATTCAGTCACTGCTGGCTGTTTTGAAAGCTTATTGAATTTTATTGTCTCAATTGCTGTGTAGGTGTATGCTTCACAGCTTATTTCAGCTTTATTAGTGGTTGTACGTCAGCAGTAATGAGTCATGATTGTACAGTAAATAATTTACATACACTAAGTAGGAATAAAAGTAGCAGGTAATGGTTTGATTTCCTACATCTAAGGTTAAATGAGAGCTAACGCTTTTGCATAAATTCACCAACAAACGACTCAGGCACAAACTTACTATTTAAAGGTGCACAGAAGAGTGGAAAACCTGGCCGTCTTGGATACAGCTAAGATGGAGACACTACATTTAGGGACATGCTCCAAAACCTTTGTTAGTGTTTTTATCACAGGGTTTCACCTTTCTGACCTCCTGCATGTGGCTCACTCACATCCTCTTGCTCACCCATCTCACCGTACCCGCTGCCCACCTCAGCACCATGGAGAGAAGAGCTTTCAGCGACTTTGCTGTACAGCTCAGGAACTCATTAACCTCCGAAACTCTACCACTCTCGCCATCTTGTCTCTCACCCCTGCTTCTCTATCCTTTTCATCCTACATGTATTTTTTCTGTTGGTTTTAATTTATTTTTTTAATTTTGTTATTGTATAGTGAACCTTGGTGTCCTGAAAGGCACTTTTAAAGAGTTTATTAGTATTGTTATTATTGTGATTGTTGTTGTTGTTACAAATAGCGATCTGTGAAGTGTAAAGCACATGGTGAACTGATAAAAAAAATTATAGTTTCCTTAATTCACCTATGAAATCTCATTTGATTAGGTGATAAACAAAATCCTTTTGTTTTTGTCGAGTCATTTAATAAGCAATGACACATATTAATTGTCTTTTCACTCTTTCCATCTTTTGTAAAACAGAAGAAAGGAATAACACCACGAGGCTTTTTTTTTTGACTCCCCCTTTCAAAATTGTTGTATATCAGCTTCTGCAACAACAACAACAATCCCCCAAGTGACAACAGATAGCGAACAGCCAGACGGGCTTAGCGCTTTCACAACTTTTTCACCAGCTAAACATATGATGGATACCCACACATACAGATTAACACACCGCTATGAAAGACTCCCACAGAAAAAGGCACACCAGGAAGCCAGATGCAGAGCCGGTGTCTTACTGATTACAAACAATGCAAGACATTGCAAGGCTGCGATCCTGCTCCTCTCAGCAGGGCAAATATTGTAATGTTGTTCTTGGTGCCTTTATATCTTGCTGTCTTTTCCCACACAATGTTTGGATTTCTCGCTGTGCCTTACCCACCATTTAAACACATGTCTAAAAGTTCATCTGCAGTCTATCTTTACTTTTGGTGGCCTCCGACAGTTACTAATTATACAAGACCTGCAGCAGGCAGCTCTGGCAGTGGCCTTTCAAGTCCGACCTGCAGTCCTGTATTCTAAACTGTACCAGACTAAAGGAGCAGTTCGCTCAAAAAGTAAATTGCAACTATTGGTGCTGTTCATTTCTCACTCCATTTACACGATAATTGAACACCTTGTGGTTAGGGGAAAAAAAAGAAAAAAGTCCAGCAATGTCGAAGCGCAAACACTGTTTCATGTAGTCATCAATCATCTTTTGTAGTGCTAAAAATAAACATTTCAGCACGACATTGGAATAAAACACGAGTGCACACCAAGAAATCCATATCCATTATCGTGGCATGCATGCTTTTCATTGGCAGTATGGCTTCTCTGAAGTCTTATTGATTTTCATGCCTTTTCCCAGCTTTGACTGTGATGTAGAAGCTTGTTTTCTCTTGCATTACATTCGAGTTCAGTGTTATGAGTCACGTGATTATAGTCAATTTTAATAGTGCATTACAGCATTAACAAACTGTAAAATCTGGTTACAATTATTTATCAAATGATGCTAAGTCATAGTGTGGACAGTTTTAAAGGTTTGAACATAGTCTTTACTCTATTTCGACAATAACACTTTGTATTGGCAGCATATACCATATAAAGAACATAAACAGGTGGCAGTCAAACTGATGGACGATCATGAAAAATAGGTCAGTAGTCCATTAAAGCATTAATAACTTAACTTCTTCATCTTTATACCATCAAATTCAAGACAACTGATATAATTTTCTTCACTTCGGTTTACTGCTTTTATAGACAACCTTACACATGTTTTAGTATTGTGGTGTCAGTTACTGAACATGAGTAAAAGATCTCATTTGCTAGTTACTTCTTTACAAAGTAGCTTAGTGTAACTGCAAATAAAAAAGTGAAACAATTACATGGGAGAGTGACTCTTGGCTGACCTATATTTGTCTTCCTGAATTAAGCTTTCATATCAGTGAGCACATGTATTGTTGCAGTGACACTGTTAGCTGTGCGGCACTCTAATGACTGGATTGATGCATTAACATGCAGATACAGTAAAAAAGATTTAATGTTAATGTCACATCCAGAGGAGTTTCGTATTTTTGTCGCCAGTAACCAAGAGACAGTTGGTTAAATCATCGGAACAGAGAAACACAGCAGCCCTCTTGATGTTTATACATGGAAAATGTGTAAAGGTTCACTGAAACTTTTGTAATTGTAACTAGTAAGTGATCATTTTTTAATGTATAGCAAACATAATCTTAAGATCTAAGTTATTCCCAACATTATATCACTAATTAATGTGTAGATTTATTTGCATGTAAAAGTAGATTTTTCAAATAGTAAAAAGCATATATAAAGATATGGTCGAATCAGACTCACAGATGTACACACTCATTCATAAAACAATCTCACAGCTCAAGAAGATGTCATCCTCGTTGCAGAATCTGTAATGAACACGTTCCATGACTTTGCAATGCTGATCTGTGGAGGAATTCTATCGACGTTGTCACTGCTGTGGCAGTGCAACAATCATAGGCTACCAACAACAAACAAATTATTTTTATGCACTTGGGACACTGGTGAAAGTTTACTATTCTCCATGTAAGCACAGTGAGAACCCATGACTTTTGTCCTCTTGTGTCACAAATGGATGAAACATTTAAAGGTGCCAGGTTCTCTAGACCTTCTCCCCATTTTGTTGGACTGATGACTTACCCAACAGTTCTTGCTTTACGAATATGACAAAAATGACCAAAAAAAAAAAAAAAAATCACAGACGAGTTCATTAAAGAGACCTCTGAATGTCTTTCCGGGCGCTGGTCACATTTTTTTAAATTATTAATCCTGGTTGAAATTGAGATGTGACATTTCAGTGCAATACACAGAAAAGCCACACAATTAGATTTTAAAAAAAACTTTATTATAAGATAAAGCTTGTATATAAGACAATGGTAATGTGGTAAAATCGCAATCTTAACAGGTAAATGTTTCGAAGAAGACCAGATAATTACTTCCTCTGAGTCCTGCTCTCTCCTGTATTTTTATTTCTCTCTAAGTCTACTCGTGCAGCTTAGACATGCTCATCTATTCACACAGCATCCAGTCCTCCTTATCTCCTTGCAGTCATCTTAGTAAAGTGTGCAGGCTTTAATTGGTCAACCACAGCTCTTGGGATATCAGTGCGTCTACTCATTAGCCAGCGAGCTGGGGACAGCAGCGGCTCCAGCAGCTCGTCCCTAAATTGGACTGATGGTCATCCAGCCTTGTCGTGTAATTTTCTTTGTCACTAACAACAGTTAAAGTTGCTCTCCTGTAACCATCTGCCGAGCCGCACAGTGCTTGTCTTGTTTGTTTTTGACAAGAAAAAGGGTTTTCTTTGGAGCGACTGCTAAGCAGTAAGTAGCCAAATTGTCAGATCCCATCGCAAGCGTTTGATTTGAGCCGCATTGACCCTGATTGCAGTGGTGGGCGAAGCGGCTCCATGTAGCAGGAGAGGACACGGCTCCGTTCTCAGCCAAAAACCGCAGCTTGGTCTCTTTTCACCGGGTCTTTGAATGTAAGCGTGTCAATACAGCCATTGCGCACGGCTGCATATTCCCCTTCTGGCATGATTCCTCCCTGACTGAATCGATTCAGGCTCTGTTTATCTCATTAGCTTGTAGCGTGTAATCAATCATACAAGGGCATTTGTTTCGGGCCTTCAACCCACTGCATATTATAACTCAACTCGTCTCCTCGCTGTGAACATTGCTCTGTCTACAGTTATGTCTGGCAGCAATGCTACACTGAACTGCGTGTGACTGAGCACAGCCTCTCGGCATTCAGTCAAATGATTCTCTTTCAATATCCCTAAGTGATCGCGTGTCTATGCAGGCAGAGGACAGACAACACATGCAAACAAAGCACACACACCACAGCACCTAGTCTCAAAACTACAAAGAATTCTGATATCAGCTCACTCGAACTCTCAGGGGGATTAACAAGGTGCTTGAATTCTTTGGTTTTTTTTTCACTTTCAAGTTTTTCTGATGCTTCAGCTCATATTCATTTTCCACACAATTTACAAGACGACTCGACGTGATACTTGACTGCCGAATTTGAACTGAAAGTACGAGTATTGCTGTGGAAATCAAAGCAAAGTTGAAATTGTCATTCTCCAGTGGCAACATCGAGGAGGATAATTATCAAATAGCACATTACAATACCATTTATGTAATGCATCCACAGTATATATGATTCATTACCACAAGCTTAGGTTCATGAGCCCTGTCTGCTGTTGTTACATCATGGCTGTTTTGTTTAATATTGTGGACGACAAATATTCAGATTATAGAGCATCTTCCTCCAACTAGCTGGTGTAACTGCAGCAGAACTTAATAGAGAAAGATGTTTTGCAAACAACTAGTAATTGTATATATTCCTAGTTATGTAATCTATTTAAAAAAAAAAAAAGACCTACTAACTGCAATTTAGGAATTTTGAGTGCATTTAACAATACAGACATGACTAATGTTAGCGTGTGTACATTTGAGATGATATGAGTGTACCGGTACACCAGGCATTGCCAAGTCCTGGCTGGTTGCAGCTGGTCTTCGCCTGCGGCCAATAATAAAACTCCGCTTTTGCCGAAACGGCCACCCTGATCACCACACAACAGTTTCAATAAACCACCCTATTACACGACATGTCATCCGAACAACTCAAACAATTATTACGTCGTCCAAGATACCGAGATGGCATTTCAGGGAACTCCCACTTTATCTGCTCAGCAGTGGTTCACACGGCAGCATACTTTTGCACTATTCCTTCTGTACTTTATAAAGATGAAGCCGGCATAAACAAGATATTCCTTTGAGTCTCTCTTGGGAGCAAAATAGACCGTAATGCTGATTCATCATTCTCATTGAAATCCTCTCAAACCTTGCAGGAGTTTTGAGAGGAGACAACGTAATAGGTCCCAGTGTACACCGTTCTGTTGATCAGTTAAAAGCAAAATGGGACAAAGTTGTTCCAAACTCACCTACCCCCACAGAGAAATTACTGCTCTTGAAAAACTGTGTGACAGTCGCTGTGTCAGTGTGTTTTGACCTGTAAACTTGCGAGTCTACATCACAGAAAGAAATGGTTGTTATCCCCAACCATTCAAAGTTACCTTTCGCTCAAGTTGTCATATGTGAAACGAAACATATTTGTTTCATAAAAGTGCTCTGAACCAAAAATCACAGCCTCAAAGTGGATGTGTAGGTCCTTTCAGGATGAGGATGATTCAAGATGGGCTCCCTTTAAATTACATACTGTGCATTTAAATGCTTGCCTTACAGTAAAGTAAACATCAAGGGCATGCGATCGGGATGTATGAATGCTCACGTTGACACAAGGCACACATTTTACACTTTGAATGCACACGTCATTGCTCAGCTTCTGCTCTAATAAATTCACGGATATGTTTGAAGTGAGGATATTCAGAGCGATCATATCTTTAGTCAGATGGTGCGGACAGGCTCAGTAGCTGCGGCCCTTGAGGCATCACACAGGACCCCTCAGGACTGCATATTTAAACACAGTATAAAGCTGCTGGTTAGACTTAAGCATGGAGGAAAGCGACTGGGCATCTGTCAGTATTTCCCTTGGAGTGAAATGAAAGCCTTAAAAAAGTAATTGGAGTTAAAGAGCACCTTTTCCATAACGTGGAAGTATTTCTTTGTATAAAGAGGCGTCACTTATGAAACGATTATAAAGATGATTTTGAGCATGAGCAGTTTAAGCTCTTTATTCTGTATTGGTATTTTACAGTTTGTTCACGGTAATTAATTCTTATAGGGAAGCTTAGCAAATTAATGCTGGTGCAAGGCAGGTCAGATCTGCTGCTCGCTGCTCTTATTAAACTATTAATTAAACCCCAAAAGCAGTAAGGCGATAACTGTGCATGGTGGATGCCCCGACGGGTCACCTTGCACATTAAAACTTTTGACATTAAATCGATTGTGAAAATCAGCTGGATTTTCCAAACAGGCCTCTGAACAACATTGCAGGATTTTTTTTTAAAGAGATATATTTGGTAAAAGCTGTAAGCAATCAAACGCAGTAGAAAACATAATTATTATAAAACAAATTGCGCAGGAAAATGGCAGTTCCTGAGCCTCCTGACTACCAGATTTCTCCTGCTGCTGGTTGCTGCATTACCCCCCGAGGCTCACAGGCAGCTCCCCAAGGAGAGGCCCGCCCCGCAGTTAAAGAGCCGCCACTCTCACGTGTGACTGGTGACTGGTTTAAAAGCAGGTTTTTAAAAGCTGCATTAGCAGCAGGATCCTCTCAGGAAGGATCCAAGCGAGGGCAACAAGGACACTTTGCATTCATTGCCAGATACGTGCCAATATGATTCAGAGACGTGTGAGCGAGGCATAATTGGCACCTACTGCACACAAAACGCCACGCAAGCAATGACAACAGCAGTAACAACAGGTTAGCGAAGGCCTGTCATCTCTCGTTCCTCAGCAGGCTGCATGACTCTCCGCTCTGACAGCTCGGAATCGCTTTCGCTGCACATGAAAATAAATCCTCTTCCTCTTGCTTCTGATGCTAAGACATCCTAAAGTGTTTACATTTGCACACCATTCATTTTCATAATTTCACACCTTGATGGACCTTGCATGTACAGTAAGCACTTACCACATACAACAGTGGAATGCAATGGAAATTAATCCCTCACCCTTATTTTGAACTATGCTACTTTGCCATTGTTGGTCTGTAAAAGTAAACATATCCAAAAAAAAAAAAAAAAAAAAAAAAAAAAAAAAAAAAAAAAAAAGCTTTTGCTTTTTTAGTTGTTTTCAAAAGAAGCCACTTGGCACCCGCAGTAGAAACGGACCAGAGCAGAAGAGAAAGTGGTCTGATACGCGAGGTAAA
>OMNM01005866.1:18237-30302 GCA_900302745.1 Parablennius parvicornis
AGCAATCAAGCAACCAGACAGCAAACAACTGTAACACACCAAATATCAAGGAATGCTTTACCAAGATAAAAAAAAATTGACTTACAATATTTCAAACATTACAATGTGTAGTTTTAAGCAAAACAAAAAGAAACGTATGATGAATTTACCTAAAGAAGTGTCTTCCTGTAATCTTTATTATAGGAGGTAAAATTATGACTATCAATGAATATCTTAGGCAGATTTTCCATTTGAAAAAACATTCAAGAACAAATTCTGAAAAAAGAGCAAAAAAGTTGGTCAAAGGAATACAATAAAAGCGTTGTACACAAACTTAAAACTACTTCATATCAGCAAGACCTCGACTTGCCTCAAGATCTTAAAAGATGTACAGTATTGTTCAATTTAAAATGTATTAGAATATATTAGAAGGTCCAGCGTTGGACTGAGGTGCATTATTCAGCCTCCTACAGAAGGATTTGTGATACATACAGAATGTATGTCAATCACTCTGCTAAATCAGTGGTTAGCCTGAAGCTTTGCCAGGTGTGCTTTGCAGTAATTGGTGATGAGGAGAAAAGGAAACGGGCTGAGGGGGAAATGGTTCCAGCAAAATGGTCTTTGTAACAGTGTCCATTCAAAAATGCTGAACAGAGGTTTCAGTATTGAACTTCAAAAAAACTCTTCAAACCCTAAACCTTCTAGTTCTTTAACAAATATATCAGAGCAAATTTAAAATCATTTACACAACTAAAAACTGTTGGAGCGCATATTTAGAGGATACCTTGCCTCAATAGTTGCGGAACAATTTTAACAGTTTTCATTGCTTTTATCAGAAAATATTGAGTTTAATACACACTTGTTGAGCCTTGAACATATACAGCATGTGACTGGAGTGAATCTTGCTGAAAGAAATGTAACAAATGTGTGAAACTGAATTATCCTCAGTCTGCTCTTCACAGCTCTGCAAAAATATCATCCTTTAAGTTCGAAGTCGGCTCTTTTGACCAAGCTCAGCCAATTGATTTTGAAGTGGTGGGACACTCAGTGTGACCTACATGAGAATGACTGATGTTGACAGGTTGACTTTGAATTTGTCTCAGCGAACAAGGAAAATCCTCCCATAATCCCACCTACTCCGACTGCTGAGCTAACCCAAAGCTGGTTAATGACCAGACCAAAAACTATGCTAATCTGGCTTTGGTCATTGAGAGGCTGGATTTTAGGTTGAAATCTTAAGGCGGGGTTGGGTTAAATGTCTGGGTCTTTTCTAATGTCTTATCAAGACTGGCGGTGAAGGACTGTTTTGGTTGGGGAAGGTGAAAAAACCTTTTAAAATGCTTGGCCGGACATGGTGAAACTATGTACCCCACAATCTTTAAACATCCTGACCTAATTCAACAATCACAAATCATTAACTTTCACCGTCCATTTGCTGACTTATGGCAATTTCAAATCTTTGTTTTCCTTGGGAGGGGGCTATGACCAAATTTCAAATCCTTAAGAAAACACTACATACAGGCTGACATTCATGCCAAGCTGACCACCTGTGCTTCAACTAACTGCCTTTTCACACAAATGGAGAGCATTTGGTTCCCACAGCTGATGACTGCATTACCCGCGGCATGAACCTCCCGCATGGGACTTTTCAACTTGCCCCTTAATTGAAGACAGATGCAACCAGGGCCAATCGGACGGTTATTAAAAGAAAGACCTGCAATGGATCATTTCTTCATACAGGCTGATAAACTTCCTTGTTGCCTGTAATCGACAGGCTTTACACTGATCCAGGCAGTCAAGAGCTGAATTCCATTCATTTAAAGCAAAACAAACAGATAATTACGGGGAGCAGATGCCGGCTGAGATACAGCACTCACACAAACAAGGAGGAAATTTATATTGAGTCATCACCACACACACAGTGAAGTTTTCCAAAGAAAACTACAAACAGACAAATGCAAACCTTCAGCCATAAACTCAGGCTTGACATCAGAAATGCGTCCTCGGGGTGCGAAGACTATCAGAAGCACTTTTCATTGTTGACAGTCAGTCACACTTAGGTTAGGTTACTTCATTTGTACCCACAGGTAATCTGGGATTACAGTGAGTCCCAAAACACAGGACAAGAACAAACTGGACAAAGTGACGGCATGACTCCAAGTCTGAGAGAACAGGAGGAGAGCCTCCAATTAGGAGACAAAAATCTAGAAACGATAAAACAAAAAAAGCTCAGTCCTGATGACAGAAGTGAAACTGGCGAGTAAGTCTACAAAGGAAGCCAAACAGGAAAAATGATTTCCCAAAATGGGGAGACATGTCACTTTCTCCATCCGTTCAGAATAACATCCCTGAGGCTCAAGGTTTTAAAAGGTCTGCCTAATATGCCGCTCCTTGCTGATCCAATAACTTGATATGCATTCAAATAATTTTATGGAACACTGTCCATTAAGAAAAGACAAAAATGATGCACACAACTAATGAGACACAGCATCCAAATCCAGAAATTAACTTAATCAGTCTTTTGTGTAACAATTAGAAAGACAAAATTAATTTTGTCAGGTGCAAAACAAGTTGACGAGTGGAGAAACTAAAAATAGTCCACTGAATTCCTGCTGGACTTCTCTCTCACAGTTGCAGACCGACCACCATCACAATGCAAAAAACCTCTCCCCCAACAAGGCCAAAGAGAAATATAGAAGTCTGACATCAGCCACTCTGGGATATCTTTAGCATGGCACTGCAGAGCAACTTTCTTTATGGCGGCATTAGTATGGATGTTTACATTCAAGACAAAAAAATAAATCCAACCTGCCGTTCTTTTTAGAAACCAAGGTCCCACTGAGACCAAGAGTCTTTATTATTTCAACATCGGTGCCATGTTTGTCTTGCATGACCTCTCTCTTACCCTGTTGAAAATACTCCCTTTCTGCGAGTGTCCTCTTTCCCACATTAGTTTGTCCCCTGACACGCAGGCTTTAGGAGACTAACAGCTTTTCATTCACGGGAGAAAACAATACATCCTGATGGTCGATCTTCATCTCAATCAAATTCACAACCTCTCTGAAGACGGCTCAAACCTTCCCACACACTGACAACATATGAGCTTTTTATTATAGTCCACTGCATTTTCAAGCATGTTGTTTGGATGTGGGTAAAAGCCATCCACCCCAATGGGAGTTTTTGTCCATATGGTGCAACATAGACTCCAGCTAAAATAGCCCTTAATGGGATAATAATCATTTCCTGCAGCAACCAAAAGGGTAAAAAACCTGCAATTTTCACCTCCACACAAGTGACTCATAACTACTGAACGCATCGCTGGCAAGCGAGGATGGTAAGTGCCATCTGAACGAGGAAATGACAAGTGAAGACTCCCAATTCTTTAAAACCATGAACGGTAGACAAGCAGAGGGCAGGCAGTCCCCCATAACGTCTGGCAGTGTTTTGAGGGCAGAGGACCAGAGCTGCTGGATAAAATTAGACGACAAGTCTTCAAACTGACTTAAAGGTACATGACACCCCATCTGCTGGCAAAAAACTCCCTTGTGACTTTGCGACGACTTGTCCTTATAGCAACGATAAAAGAACTTGGAGTTAGGCCTCCCCTGGGTGTCTGGAATGTAAAATCACTTATGGCATTCATTCTCAGCTTTCAGACAAACACAATGTTGTTTGGCCCCATTTAAAGTTAACCTTTAACTCTTGACAGTGTAATCCTAGCCCTGACTTGTAAAAAAAAGTGGAACTTAAAAGGTCTCATGAGATCCAGGCAGGGTGCCACATGCTGGGAGGGACGGGGGAGATTCATCCACCAGGGTGGGATCAAATCTATAAGTGACTGAAGCTACGACGCCAACAAACTGGACAAAACACATTGTCTATCTTCTATAAAAATTAATATTGCGAGGTGTTGGAGCTGATCGAGATGACTGTGGGTTAGAGTGAACCTTGAACAGGGCGCCAGTCCATCACAGGCTAAACACAGAGAGAGACAACCAACTCCACATAATTTAGAGTCCCTGATTAGCCTCAAATGCATGATGTGGGACTGCGACTGGAAACTGGAGGGAAATCATGCAAACTCCATGTGGAAAGGTCCACCAAGCCAAGTCTCAGACAAGAGATATTTCCACAAGCCAGAGGGCTTTAACTACCATGTGGTCCAAAAACACATGAATGCATTTCAGAACATAATAAATGGGAGACTTGACCAGTTTTCTGCACCAAAAGCAAATGTCATGCTGCAACGATCACATGCAGCATATGTAGTGTCATGCTCAGCAGCAAATATTGGTGGATGCTAAGACTTTCCAAGGAATTTCACAACTGTTAGATTCCTATAGTGTTATGGGGAATATACTGGAGGCTTTGACAATTGAAGTGGAGCTCCACTCATTAAATGCAGATCTGTAACTGATTTTTCACCCATTCAACTGTCAATAAAGCACTGCAATACGATAAAGCATTCAAATGCAGAGTTTTAAATGTTCTCTACTTTTCTCCAGCTCTTGTAATTTTATCACAGCTGCAGCATACCAAGACTCTGAAAGAGGGAATTAAGAGCCAACTCTGAAATTCAAGACACACTCGGGCAGTTTCCTGTCTGGACCACCTATAAGAGAGTCCTGTTCATGGCTCTGGGGAAACATTTATCGGCAATGAAGCTCAGCTCTTATTGTCTGAAAGGTCAAGTGAGGTCAAAGAAGTAGAAGATGGAACTTTTCAGTGGTAATTGATTGATTTTTGTTCCATTCTTCTACAACAGCTGGTGGTGGAGAGTTATTGACCTATGAGCAGCATGCATTTAAAACCACACTGTGTCTCACCGGGGTGCTCATTACAAAAAAAAAACAATTAGGGTTTTCTGGGAGGGGAGGGTAGAAGGCATGTGCACCACGAAGTGTGAGGGAGGAATAGGATGCAGGGGAAGGGGAAATGGGAAAATGATTCAACTGTAGGGCAAAGTTTAGTTTTTCCCTCACAAGACAAGTCTGACATCAGTGCTGAAGTGGAAAATCTCACTGCTTTAAAAAGAGAGGGGGGAACAGGCTGCAGCAGTTGACCAAAGTTCATTCAACTGAGAGTGTTTTGCTTAAAAGACAAACAGAACTTATCTGACTGAAACTCGTGCGTCCAGCAGGTCTTATAGCAGCGAGGCTGGGAAATTAAACCAAGCAGAAATGCATCCTATATCAGTTATGCAATACATATCTCATCTTGAGGAATGCGCTAAAGGCTTTACATGAGGGGAAAACAATAAAGCGGATTCTTGAGGGAGAACACAAGCGCATACGCATGTTTTTACCATTTCGGAGCTTTGTTGTGCGCAGGGTGCCGAGATTTGATGAAACGACGAACGACTATTTGAGAAAGGCAACACTTTATAAAAGTACGTTTAATCGACAACACTAGATAAAAGTGACATTAAAAAACCCGGTTAAGTAACACCCCCCAAAAACAAAACAAAAAAAACAACAACAAAAAAAAACAAATCCACACAAAATATCCCAACATTATGGACACATTTGAACCGAGATTGCGTAAAGTTGTGAAAAGTCGATCCACATACCGCCAATTTCTTTCCTTCAAGCGACTGCCGCAGTTTTCTCTCTCTCTCTCTCGCTCTCTCTCTCTCTCGCTCTGTATGTTATTCTTCTTGGTAGGAAAGTCGAGGTTAGTCCGTCAGCTTGTTCCTCTCACATGTTTCAGAGACACACACATCCAGGCGCAGGTCATCGGCTCGATCTGAGTCCACACACTGCTGCATCTCTGCGAAGAACTGCTGCTGCGTTCATAACCGCTCGGAAAACACACTCACTACGAGTTGACAGTCAAACATCTAAACCCAACAAAAATGTAAACATGTAAATCGACTCAGGATACCCAGATCGAGTACTTCTCCCCTCCACTTCTACATCTGAATATATTGTAAACATCGATGCCCGAATTTCTACTGGCGCTATTTCTTAATTATATACCATTTTCTCTTTTTAAATACACTAGTAAAGTCACAAACAATACAACTTACACAACTGCAAAAAAAAAAATGTGTAAGTTTTAACTTTTCTCAAATGCTCAACCTCGTGGGGAAAAACATCGATCAACGTAACTGAAGAAACGCCACTTGTCTAAAAAGGCTGTGATTTACATAGAACATTGAAAGCATCCCAAGTGGTCTCGTTTGTGACAGGCTTCAGTGTCAGATGTGTTCCCACATCGCCACATCTGGACTAGACGTTTGCTTTAGTTTTGCAAGATGTGTGCAGGACTATCAGAATTGTTAAAATGTCTTTTCTTCTTTCTTTTCATGTTTAATGAATATGCATGACAACTGAACGTGAGGCCTGTGAAAGATATAAATTGTAGCCCTGCCAATTGCATTTATGAGGGTCAGGGCAGTGGAATGGGGGGCTCACAAAAGACAGCTTCAGTGAATCAATTGGGTGGCTGCTAATTTATGTGGGGTGTTTTTCTTATGCTCTTTTGCTTTGCACGACCCCCTCTCAGCCTTTCTCCTAGAGATAACTTCAAGATTCCCATAGAAGGATGAAGACAACAATATGCTGCACTACTTTTTTCTGAGGATAAGATGTGAAAAAGCAGCTTTCACTGGTTTGGCAAAGTTGCTAGGGGAGAGCTGGCAGATTTGGAATATTCTGGAACAAATACCTCATTAAGATAGACATCAAGTTACAGCTTTTCTAAATTGAAGACAACTGTAGTATATTGAATTTGTTCAATTATCTTGGTGTCTATGCCAGAGGGACCACCAATAAAGTAAATAAACTGTGCAACTTGGAAAGCTGCCAGTTGGGAAAGTCCCATTTCCAAAGCTAAAACGAAAACACAACATTATCATCACCATATAATACACAGATGCTTGAAAAGTCAATATTTTTATCTAAACAGAAAACCAGCACTAATCTTGTAGCATTTTGCACCAGATTATGATGCAGTGAGAGGTACTACATTTGATTTGATTGGATGGGAAATGCTGAAAAGTTTATTTAGGGCACTAATGCTCCAAATACACAGCAAAGAGAAATTCAAAAATCGCTAATAGAAAAGGATAAAAGAATCAGACACATTGGATTTGCTTATGGTGGGGTTGATTCTTTTTTCCAACTCAAAGTACACAACACACCCGTGATTAAAGCTGAGCAAACAGTGCTGGTGTGAAAGCATCCTAAGAAGAGAAGAGGAAACCCAATTCTCAACTCAACTCAGCTGCATTTATATAACACTTAAAAAACAACCACAGAAATTAATGTACATAAATATTGTTAAAGATAAAAAATAATATGAGCTGTAATCAGTAAAAACAAACAAAAAAACTGTAAACAATAATATATAACAAAATACAATTAAATGGCAACAAGCAAAACAGGAGCAAAGTATAAATCTGAGTTGAAAGCCAAGAAACAAAAGGGGTCTTAAGATTAGTTTCGAAAAGATTTGTACGCAATTAAGTGAAATTGGAATAAAACTGTTGTTCTTTCCATCAAATGCTGAAACACCAAGAAAGTGACTCACTACTGCCACCCTGTGAACAGAGGGAGCATTACTTAAACTGACATACTGTAAAAGTCATTCAACTGCCAACAATTCTCTTTTTGATCAATGTCACTGATGGAACCTGTGTGAGGAATTTTATTGTACATAGGTCTGTTCTGCATTTTCTACCTTACAGGAGTATTAAAATGTGTCATTTGTGATTTATTATCAAATACATTTGATTCATTAATGTAAAATCTGCAAATTTCTTTACAACTTTAAATACAAGATAGATTCAGCAGTTTAATTAATGCATAATATTCTGTTTTAGTGACTATGTGAAGCACTTTACAAGAGTGAGACGTCAGCGCAGTGTTAAAGTTAAATATCGCCTAGTTTACTCCTGCCATCTGCTGGTCAATGTACTTAGTCACTACAGAACTGCAAGTTCAAACTTTCATTTTAAGATAGTTGATCAGATTGATCTCATGAACTCATATTGAATCTACTGCAATTTAGTTCATGCAACATATTTTTTTGTGCTGTATGCATGTAAATCTACTGGAGTTCCTCCGTGGAGTTTGCATGTTCTCCCTGGTGCATGTACAATTTCCTTTGTTGTAATTTATTATTTCAAGAGTCGACATTTTGAAGTTACATGAAAATGTGAGTGGTTTTCTCTTCAAACTACAGATAGTCCACGGTGTACCTTGCCTCCACTATTGTGATTGTCTTGAGCATCACAATAGCAACAGACCATAGTCAAATGCAATCCGTTCTCATTTCTATAGCTAAATATATTGCGGTAAAAAAGACACACATGTTCAAAAGAAATCTGCTAGAAAGTAGAGGAGGAAATAACTTGAGGAACTGGTTTCCTTCATTTGAACATAGCAGATGTGAGCTTCTGCAGAATCATCAGAGTGGTTTGGCACATTTCTGTACACTAGCTGGTTAAACATAAGACAAAACCGATCGAGGTAAAATAACTTTTTAACCCTGATATTAGGGAAACTAAACTTTGTCAAACAAAATTCAATATCCCAAATCTGATTGATTATTTATGCAACATATGCATTTGGATGACAGCGATGATCCCTTGAAATAACAATCATGTGACAGAACAAAATGGAATAAACACCTTTCAAACCAAATCATTCTTTTAAAAGACAAAGCACCCAAAAATGAAAGTGTTAATATTTTTTATTTAATATGAACATCATACTGCTAAGGCTAATGGAACCTATATAATCACATCACACAAAAAAACAAACTAAGTTTAAAATGTTGTTTCAACAGCAACAGTCATTTAAAAAAACGTGTGATACGTATCTATCGATGCACATATATCTCTTTAAAATAATCACCAACAAAATAATGTTCAACTCAAATATTACTTTCTGAAATTCTAAGATTATGTACAACATGATGCATGTGCCACCAAGTGGAGTTTGTAACAATATTGTGTGAAAAAGAAGATAAAAACTAAAAGGAGGGAGGAGGTCGGCATGGCAGGCAATCAGGTTGTTTTCACAACGGATCTACAAAATCTTCCAGTAGTCAGCTGCAAGAAGAAGAAAAATAATCATGTCTCATGTGACAATTAAAAATCGTATTCTTTCCAAAACTATGTGTTCACTCACATTAGTAAAATTCTGTTCTTTTTTCCATCAAACAAAGTAGCGGGAAGCCAGGGTGAGATTTAACAAGGTCACATGTTGTGATAAGATGTGACCCTGTTAAATCTCACACTGGCTTACTGCTACTTTGTGTGTTCTTTCTTTCATCAAACAGTTTTACTAATGTGAGTGAACACATAGTTTTGAAAACTAACAAAAACTGTTTGACCTCCATCCAAGCACTAATCCTTCCCTTTTAACCTGAGTACACGCTGTAGCCAACAAGTTATTCAACAAGCCAATGTGTCAATTTCTCTCTATATATATATATATATTTATAAAATTAAAAAAAAGCTTAAACATCACATTTAATCTTTGAAGACTTTTTATCTTCTGTGTACACCATCCTTAAAAATACATCCATCTAAATACAAAATAAAAAACAGAGCTCATTCAGGATCAATCTTCGTCAGCAGACTTTGTTTCTTCTCTCATCAGTCTGAGTTTAGTCGGGGTACCACGGAGCTCGAGCTACGCCGCAGGATGGGGGAGTTCTGGGAGGTGGGTGAGGCGGTCAGATGGGCTTGGTGGTGCTGTTGTAGACCAGATGCTCTCTGTCTGCGGTCATAACGGGAGCGTTGGCAACGGGCACGCGGTGGTGTTGCGAGGACTTCCTTCCCTTCATGAAGCAGTACACCAACACACCCAGAAGGACGAGGATCGCCAAACCCAAGACGGCAGCTATGGCAATGATACCTGGACGATAAATTAGAACGGGATACAAAAAACAAAAATAAGGCTTGGCTTCCGCCTATACTCATTTCAGCTACAGATAGTATGAAAAGAAAAAAAAATCATGTGTGTGAACTTAAAAGTACTATGAACTGAATGCACAAAAACGCAACACCTGCACTGAAACTGAAACCCAAATAAACCAGTCATTCATCGTAAAAGAGAGTCAAACAAAAGACGTTAAGGGTGAAGTGGATAATACAGAAAGGAAGTCAAAATTTATGTTTTATATACTTGTCTGGCCTTCTGACACACTGCGTTCAAACTCCTCTCTTCTTGCAAAGACGTCCTTTTCTGAAATGACAAAAAAGGCATGTTATAACAGCGTGGTGTCTACCGGCACCTGGTAGGCTGCAGGACATGTTCTCAAAATACAGTCAGTACAAACAACATTTACACTGATTCTAAAATGTGAATTATCAACTTCATGAAGATTTTTTTTTACCAAAATGTAAAGTACTATTTAGATCAAAGTTCTAAAATCTTGCTCATTCTTTGGCCCGATACTGAAAATTACGTATCAAGTAGTGAACACTGGAGCTTTTTGTTGGTAGACATAGAACAGAGAATCACTACTTCTATTAATACACAATGATGGTCGTATTGAATGTTACATTCTGAAACTTTAATGGAGCAAATATAATTATTTGGGAAGTTTGCCACAAGCATGTTTTATATTCATACCAGCGAATTAGCTCCATGTTTTAAAACTATTGTGATTGACCCATATGATATTTATAAAAGCAGCACAGTGACGAGATATAAATACAGCTGGTCTCTAAACATCTCAGAATGTTGATGTGGCAAACAATTTAATATTTATATATCCAGCTATTACAACACAGAAAAACATTGTGTGTATGTATGACATAAATCAGATCAAATAACATAAACAACTTTCGTTATTTCAAGAGGTCATTATACATTTTATGGTACTGGAAGTTAATTCATATAAGCGGCTTCAAGTCACATGCACAGTAATCAGTATGTGTTGAGCCCACTAAAAATAAGTAGACCGTGATCTCCGTTAATAATAACTTAAAAAAAAAAAAAAGTGGTGAGGTTTCACTGAAGTCCTAAAGCAACACAGACCATACAGCTTAAAATCTATTTTCTGTTTAACTCTTTGAGTTTGCGGATGGACCCTTTCCAGTTGGCATAATGGTCAAACCGCTCAACCGATTATGCCATCGCCACCACCCTTCACACAGCTTTAACAAATCTGGACAAAAAAAGACTCTTATATTCGAATGCTGCTCATTGACTTCAGTTCAGCATTCAACACAATCATCCCGCAACAGCTGATCGCCAAAATGGACCGGCTGGATCTGAACACGACGCTGTGCAACTGGCTACTGGACGTCCTGACTGGCAGACCACAAGCAGTACAGTTCGGCAGCAACACATCAAGCACCATCATTCTGAACATGGGGGCCCTCCAAGGATGTGTGCTGAGCCCCCTCCTCTTCACCCTGCTGACCCATGACTGCATACCATTGCACAGCTCCAACCTCTTCATCAAGTTTGCGGACGAAACGCCCGTGGTGGGTCTCATCAGCCACCTGGCAATGTGGTGCAGCCACAACAACCTCTCCCCGAACGCGGAGAAGACGAGAGAAATTGCTGTGGACTTCAGGAGAGCTCGTACCCAGCACTCTCCTCTGTCCATCAACGGTGCTGCTGTGGAGGGGGTGAGCAACAACAAGTTTCTGGTTGTTCACATCACAGAGGACCTCTCCTGGACCATCAACACCATATCTCTGGCCAAGAAAGCTCACCGGTGCTCACCAGTGCCTCTACTTCTGCAAGCTGAGAAGAGTCAGAGCCCCGCCCCCTCATCATGTGCACCTTCTACAGAGACACCATGGAGTCACTCATGACCAGCTGCATCACGGTGCCACAGAACCCTCCAGTACATCGTGAGAGCAGCTGAGAAGATCATCGGTGCCTCTCTCCCCGCCCTCCATGACATCTATGTCATCCGCCTCACCTGCAAGGTCTTCCGCACAGCAGGTGATCCTGTCCACCCGTTAAACAAACAGTTTATTCAGCCTGCTGCCATCGGGGAGGAGACTGTGCAGTCTCCAAGCCAGGACCAGCCGACTGAGGGACAGTTTTATCCACCAGGCTGTCAGGACACTCAACTCCCTCCCTGCTCTGCCCCCACTGCCCCTCTCACAC
>OMNM01005867.1:3714-21481 GCA_900302745.1 Parablennius parvicornis
CATTTTTTTTTTTTTTTTTTTTTACGATTACCAAATGTGAGCAATAGGTAGAAATCCTGCATCTGTACGGCGGAGAATTCTCAGTTGTCGTTAATTGTTGCACCATAATTGAAAGCCATTTGCAGGTCATTTTATTTCACAAAATGTGTCTCATCAGTTCACTTTTGACCCTACTTTCGCTGCAACATATGCAATGTTGCATTCAGTTGATTCCATTTGAAAATTGTTGCTAATTTGAGACCCACAGCCCCCCAACAACATGCAAATAGCATGTTGTTGCTGCCCATTAGGATAGAGACCAGTCACATTGGTAACAGGCTGTTGTCGGATTATATAACCTTCATAACAAGCCTCCTCTAACTTTGCACAACATCAGGTTCCATTCATATCATCATCAGCAATCAGAAAAACAACAGCACTAGTGGAGATTCAGTAATCCACTGTATATATGGACTGATACTCGGTTCACATTCCTCTCCCTTAAATCCCCGCAGTGTCAATTACAAATGATTGCTCATGGGGCCGATGTGCTCGGGTTCACACGCAGAGTGGAAGAAATCTCGAGAAAATAAATATAAAACAAAAAAAGGGGGATAGTCAAGCATTAGAGGTATTTCTCATCCCGGTGGGAGGAACGGGAATGTTTTTCTGGTGGTTTTGGGGATTCCAGACATCATTGTGCAGATGTTGTTTATATCGTGTGGTGCTGTTTTTGCGAATGCTGCAGATGACAATTTCTTAGAGTTTCTGAGCAATAAAAACAATTCAGGTAAGTACAGCCTCCCCCTAAAGGCTGCCTTGCAGGAAAATATTGTTTCTCATACATGCCTGAGGCGGTCCTGGACGTGCACCACTGCAGCAGCCATAGTTTGGATTCAGCACAGGCCTCTCCTTCCCTTCAAGTCCTGCATCAGTTTTTTCCCTCCCCAATTTTAATCCTGTTAGTTCCGCTTTGAACACCATCTTCAGAATTTTACTAATCTTGCAGAGTTTGATGTATATTCGGTGAGTTTCTATCTGCTGTGGTTGACAACAAACAAAAGGGCCGAACTGCTTCCTCGCCTTGTAGTAATTTGCACCTTCTTGTGTGTCTTCATTTTCCCCCGCTCTCAGGGTCCGTTTGTGCACATTGCCAGCCTGTGCGCTGCTCTCCTCAGCAAGTTCATGTCTCTGTTTGGAGGAATCTACGAGGTGAGTCGTCTGTCGCCTTTTATTGCTTCTCTCTTCCTGTTTTAATTGGTTTTACTGCTGCATGGTGAATGTATGACTGGAAGCCATTTGCGTTTCCATCATTCTTACACATGTTTCATTTTCAGCCATCAGGATGTTTTTGTCCCTCCATCAAGACACGTTAATGTGAAATCATATTGCTCTGGCTGCAGGTTTAAAGCAAATCTTCAGAAATAAATTGAGCATTGTTCCCTCAATTTTACCTTTCGTTCAGTCAAGAGGTTCAAGTCTCTTTATGTAAACGCAGTTGTTCTCAATCTTGTATCCCTTGAAAAACCCCACTGGTTCTCAAAGAAAAGGCTGCTGACCTCCTTTTCTTGTTTGTAAATTCACAAAACTTTCTATAAAACCAAACACTGGAGGACGTAATCACTGTCACCAACATACTAAATCAGGAGCCTGTACCTCACATACACAAGTCTGCAATTCTATCCACTTCTCATACTGCTGGGTTTGTGTACAATCCCCATAACCATTCCACACTGGAATCTAAATATTTTATTCCAACCAACTCTACTCCTTTTACTGCTGCTATTGAGCATCAATTGCAGTGAATGAACTGTCAGGCGAGTGATGCAGTTGATGGTATAATCCTACCCGAAACAGTAGCAGGCCAAAAAAGATGCATAATAGTTTTTTTTTCCTTATAATTGTTCCATCAGGCAGAGGCTTGGAAATAAGTTATCTGCAGTAAACATGCAATTATGTCTGTCATTCATCCATCAATCAGCAGGGAAGCATATACATCCAAAAAAAAAGAAATTGTAGGAAAAATTTAAAGGTCTTCAGCCTCATTTTTGAAAGAACTCAGCGATGAAGCCGTCCTGCAGGTTTCTAGCAGCTTGTTACTGCATTAAAACTAAAACATACAATATATTGTAGCTTTAGTAATATTAACTTCGCCATCAGTGACATGTTACCTAGTTGCTGATTTTAGAAAATATTTGCTTCTTTACTCGTCGGCTCCGGTAATTTTCAGGCTATAAGTGACATATTTTGAAAAATGCAGCATAAAGATTGAAAATAGATTCATAAGAAACACCCTTGTGGTACTGTCGCAGAATTCTGTTGTCACATGGTGACATCTACAGGTTCCAGAATATATGTACGGGTATATTTTGATCTGTAAGTTGCTTCTTATAATACTTGTATGACCCGCCAAACAACTAAAAAATGAGCAACTTTTTTGCCCGTGATTAGCCTTCTTTATTTTCTTAATCACGGTAACGGTTTCTGCTTTACTTCAACCCCTCACAACTTTCTCACACACTCTGATTTCTTACTGCAGTTCGAGCTCCTTTTCCTGCTACACGTTTTATATATTTTTGTTTAATTTCGACAACACTGTACTTGCTTTGGCAGTCAGCGGAAGTTATGGAGGTTTTTCTGTGGTGTTGCATCAGCTTTCTGTTGTTATACATTGACATCTAGTGGTCACAGATGGTAATTACAACAATATATTGATAAAGTGGCTTTATAATGTAAGTCACGTGATCAGATTTAAAAAAAAAATGCATCACTTATCCTCTAAAAAATACAGTAATCATAAATAACTCCACTCTAAAATTGAGTTAAGTCTATGCTGCAAGTTGGAATGTGGCCTCCTTAAAAGGGAGTAGCAGAATGGATACATAAAGTTCAACAAATTTTACAAACAATGCATGCTTTACACTGTCAGACATTTGATATTGGTAAAAAATCTAATATTATCCAAGTCCATTCAGCTTCTGTCAGTATATATACTTGCCAGAATCAGCATCGAGAAATGGTACCTCTGCACTCACAAATTGATCTGTTTAATGAAAACAGAGGAAATGAGGTAAAAGAAACGAGTGGTGGCATTTTTTTTTAAACTTAAAGGCCAGTCGGAGTGGGCTGGAAAAGGGGAGATGACATTTGTGGAGTTGTTGGCGAGTGAAGTGCTGCAGAGAGAGCGGAAGGCTTAAAAAAATGAACGGTAACGGCAGGAGATGAATCATCGGGGAACAAGGAACAAAACGAGGACGTGAAAACACAGATGAGTGCAGGAATTGGCTCCAAACAGGGACATGTCCTGTTCCTTTTAGTAGGGCATCAGTCTCACAAAAGGCTTTCCCACTCTCTGTTCTCTGATTTGTTCAACGAGCACACAATTTTTATCTTATTCTCCTTGGAAAGTCATCACTATCATCCTGTCTGAAGTCACCAATTTGTAATAACAGATCATTACGAACAACTGTCAGCAAACAAGTTTTTATCTTCTGACCTCACCCCCTTTTTCTGTGACGGAAACAAATTTCAGAGCAGCATGTGAGGATTTCAGCAGAGGAAAATGAAATGGGAAAAGATGCATGTTGAGACGATTATGGGAAAGCAAAAACATTTTTTCTTTTTCATCATCTTCTGCTTTCGCTGCCCTTCTCATCCGATCTGCCTGTCGGGAGCTGGAGGAAACCAGGAAGAGTCTTGACTCTCATCTCTTATGATGAGATGTGAGCTCCTCTCCAGGGGGTGAAGTGGTGGGAAGACGGCAGGGTTTGAAGAGACTACAGAGGGCAGTGAGACCGACTGAAGGGTCTCTACACTGCATCCACAATATGGTGGCGCTATCAACTGCAACATCCCAATGGTGATCTTCATGCAACAGTTATTAGATAGACCGGAATACGCTTACAAAACATGGCTCTATTAATGTAATGAAAGGTTTTGATGGCCCATCAATCTACCTGGAACACCACCACTTAACAGCAGTTCTAGATCTTGCAAGTGTTTTGTTCTTGGAAAACCCCTGCATCGTCTAACAGAAAGGCACAATTCGAATTCTAATTTTTTAATATGACATAGCACTGAAGAAAAACTGGTGGACGCGCTCGCCAACATAGAAAAGCAGGAGCCTTCAAAATAAAAACGATGGGCATTTTCCTGTCTGCTCCATATTTTACAGAATGTATTACACTGTTTTTTTTTTGTTTGTTTTTTTGGAAAAGCTCAAAATTATTTGTTTTAACTTGGACCCCGTTTCTACAACATTCAATTGAAATGCATCATTTTTACATGCCGGGTCCAGAAGTTGGACCAGTAGTCATATACATAGGAGGCCGCCATTCTTGTTATTGTCCATTTACTTACACATGTGCAGAAGACCTATTTACTATAACTGGTGCACATGAGTAGCAGCAGCATTTCAGAAAAGTTGCTGTTTCTCCTGTTTCACAGTCGGAGCTTTTCATAAAGTTCCACCTTGGGAGCAGTTTTCAAAAAAACCGCATTTTAGCATTTTTAAGTGTCTCCAAGCTCTGTTGGTGTGTAACTGGATACCTGAAATGCAACTAAAAGTTTTGAGTTTTCCCTTGAAAACATTTTTGAGTCTGAAACAATTTTTTGATATTTTGGTGTCCGCTCATTCAAAAGAGAAAACAGTGTAAGAAAACCTTTTTGAAACCAGGTCAATAGTAAAAAGCCATCTTACGTGACAACATCTATATGAATTCACGCATCATCCTCGGATTTCACTCAGCTGTGACAAATTGGCGGGATACCGAACCCTGCTTCAGTCTATAGTTCGCTGTGTTTTGTGCTCCACATTAAAGTGGTAAATACTTCCAGCCCATTTTGGCTTTCACATCAAACAGCTACAAATTCTGCGCCAATGATCAGTTTACAATTATCATCAAATGTGTCCTGGTCCTCCACCTCCACCATTTGTTCCTCTCATCTCGCTCTTTAATGTGCCAGTTACATTTCCAATCCACCCTATCATTGCCGCCCTCGACACATTGTCTCTGTGTAACCCATCCACTGCTGCATGCCGGCCTCTATTTTCTGGCATATTAATGTTGGGGAGTGTGTGAAGTGTCCCTGTGCAGCAGTATCTGGTCCTCTCTGGAGTTCTGAAGTACAGAACGCTAATGTAGTCTGTCGGCTGTGTGGGGAGAAATAAAAAAAACTCACCTCTTTGTTTCAAAAAGCATGGATGAGCACTTTGTATGTACATGGAGTGTGGCATTTTTTGAAGAGGCCTGACATTAGATCAGATATAATTGCTGAGCATGTTTTTCATCAGCTCTCTGAATGTCGAGTGGATTGAGTATAAATGTTGTTGCGGGGGAGACTGTAGTGTCCAGCACGAACGGTTCCCGTTTCATCATGTGTTCCTTAACTCTGTCTTACTCCCATGCTACCTGAAGGATCCCGGTCTTATAGGGATGAAGGTAATTGAATTACACAATTCCCAGCATGCTCCTTTATAATGGTCCTGTCTCCCACAGTGCAGACACTCCACAATACCTAGTCTCAGAATCATTATGATGTCTGCTGCCGTGGCTTAAAATCTGAGATCTTGGATAGTACAGTGAAATAGGTTTGGAGACAGCAGATTTCACGGTCATGCGACCACAAATGGTTTGTGGTAATTGCCTGATGGTGTCACAAATAACATAATTCCTACGCACAACTCTCACCCACCAGCTGAAATATTGAATTTTCTGAAGGATCAGTTCGATAGCTTTCTTGCTGAATTTTCATCCAAAGTTGGTTTCTTTTCTCAAGCCATGAACACATTCAGAATCTCAAAACTGCATTCGGTTAAATTAGCATTAGGATTAGCATCCATCTGCAGCAACTTCACCAATAATGGAGACTTGTTAGCACTGTAGATTTGCCCATTTTTTTATATAATCAACAATACACTGCAAAGTGTAAAGAAAATGCACACTAACCCCTCTTTACCACTGTTATGCTGCTTGAAGGATGTCAGTCTCATAGGAGTGGAGGTAAGTAATGCAAAAAGGAACAAAATGCAAGAGCATTCATTTTTAGTTCACTTTTTAATTTGAGATGTTGTCATATAAATGAGGCCTAAATATATGTATGTTCACTTGTCCTGGTTGGTTTTTCTTCGCTTTTTGGGATTTATTTTGGTTTTGTTAAAAGATTTTAGCATCTTAACTTCTCTTAGCGTATTTTATCAAAGCTTATTCTAAAATATCTTAGTTTTATTTCTTGAATTAACTAATATTATCTTGGCTTGACTTGGTTTTCCGATACTTAAATTGTTTGGTTTGCTCTCTATTTTGGGAGATTTACTTACCAGTTTGTTTTAGCTTGTTCACTTTTACTTTTGGTTCTTTGCACATGTTTTATCCAAACTTGCTTCATGTTGTCCTATTTTATGCCATCTTATACTCTGTGCTCATGTTAAATTACGTTTGTGTTAAAAAGTGGAATTTAATACAGTTTTTCAAACATTTCAAATAGTTGTCAGAGGTCCAACAGGATTGTATTGCTAAAGACCCAGCCTTTGTCCTGAATTGCAACCAGTCTAAAAGTCCCTCCGGTGACCTCTCCTGAGAACAGACCCTTTCTCTGTCTGTTTCCTTAAATGTATTTTAGTTGTGTCTGTTTTCTGGTAGCATTTGCAAAGAGAAAAATGTTTTGTCCGCTCATAGTTTTAGTGGGAAAAGCTCATCTACATTTGGGAAGGTCAAAGTGAGTATCCACTACCAGAGGGTAGTTAATTAAATTAATTAATAAAATCTGATTAGTTTAGTTGGTTAGAAATGATTCATGTGCAGAAAGGACATTATAAAGGAAACAGGAAGTAAGGGATTACTGCCAATTCTCATATTTCATGAGTGAAGCTCCAGCACCCCATAAGAAGCCTAGTGCAACTTATTTAGTGTCATAACTTGTACAATCCTCAAATTTCAAAGTTTTTGTTTTATTTCCTGCGGTTGATAAATGGGCTCAAGTAACAGTTGGTAATGATTTGTTAATTGTTTATATGCCCATCTGCAGCCCACATGTTACACTAAAGGGTTTGTCTTTGAATTCTAAATGCACCATGTTTGAATCTCAAACGAATACTAACTAGGTGAGCCCAGGTTTTGAGATGGTGCCATTAATTGCCTGAATTGTTAATTTGTGTGTGTTTCAGAATGAGTCGAGGAACATTGAGATGCTGGCTGCAGCCTGCGCTGTTGGGGTGGGCTGCTGCTTCGCTGCCCCCATAGGAGGTGAGTGTCTAGTAAAAAAAAAAAAAGCTCAAGTAAATTTGGTCATGTTCTGTTATAAAAAGCTGAAGTAAGAAGCAGTACGATAAGTGTTAAGATCATGTAGCTTGACACAGAATAAATTGATGAAATCCATGATGCAATCTCTAACACCTTGTGTGTTTGTTAGGTGTGCTGTTCAGTATTGAGGTAACATCCACCTTCTTTGCGGTGAGGAACTATTGGAGAGGTTTCTTCGCCGCTACCTTCAGTGCCTTCATCTTCAGAGTTCTGGCTGTGTGGAACAGAGACGAAGGTGAGGAGGGTCGATCAGCAACAACTGAAAATTAAGCATATCTCTGTCAAGATCAATAAAAAGTATAGTGATTACCTTATTTGATTACTTCATTTTACAGAGGTGGCTTTTAATGTATAAACCAGTCAGCCATGACATTAGGACCACTGATGGGTGAAGCACATTGATTGTCTCCTCATCGTGGCACCTGTTAGTAGATGGGATGTGGGATTCGTGTCTTGTAGTTCAACCCAACATCAAGTTACTTTAGCTCAAAAGTGGAAAGGCGATCATCACAATATCAGGCACATAGTGTTAAAGTGATGAATTCTTGATTTAATTTCTTCAATGGAGTGCTTTTAAAATGTTGTACAGTAACTGTTCTTGTCAATACATAATGTTCAGCCATCAGCATACACTTCTACAGCTGTCAATCTACTGCTATCTTTCTCAGTGAAAACACCTGCACAATTAGCTGATGTGTTTTGTTTGAGCAAACTCTAATTATCTTCTAAAAGGGAAAGACCAAGAACTGGCCAATATCTTTACAGATTTTCACCTCTCAAATCTTTGTTATGGCCTTTGCTTTCTCACTTAACATCTGGTACATTTGTTCTTCTCTTTATTCAGAGACTATCACAGCCCTGTTTAAAACCCGTTTCCGGCTCGACTTTCCCTTCGACCTCCAAGAGCTTCCTGCCTTTGCTGTAATAGGGTAAGTAATCAAGAAACAAACAAATAAACAAAACATTTCATCAAAACCGATCTAAATTTTTCTCTGCGTCAATCAGTTTGTCGGTCAAAAAGCGTTTAGATGGATTTCAATTGTAACAGGCAGGCTAGATTGTTGGATAAGGAAGAAGTGATTCCTGAAATCCAAACATCAATATAACTGTCAGACAATTGTTACTATTCATAAGCCACAGATATAATAAAAACAAAATTTGTTGAGTCACTTGTCAACAACTGTTTGTACCAAATTTAACTCCATTTTGTTCTTTGTGGTGCTAGAACCTAAAGAACCTTCAAATAAACAAAAAGAAACCATGTTTCTTTTTGCCTTTTCTGACACGTATTCCCATTTGTTGTGAGTTCATTATGAACCCAGATATAATTTAAAAGCACTGTTCACCAAAGCTGCTGAGGATGATATCTCAGAGTGGCCTGCATGACTAACATAGATAATTCAGACAGCAACAGTTGCTTGCGCACCGAGAGTTGTCTTATTTTATCCTGTTGCACCCTGAGGGCTCTTCTGTGAAAGTTGGCATGCGTTCCTTGTGCAGTGCACCAGCTCCCAGAGAGAAGATAATCGTCATCTTTTGGCTTTTTTCATCTTTTTTTTTTTCTTCTTTGTCCTGAGGTGTTATGCCCACCGATGCATCCATTCACTGGTCACACAGTACAACAAACAACTCCACAGAAGGTAGCAGACCCAGTTTTGGGTTGTGCCTGTATGTAGGCGTCCACACAGTCAAAGACAAGAGGCCAGCATGTCCGTGCAGTTTCCATCTTCCCCTGCCAATAACTGTCAAGCAGAGAAAGTCGGTCAGCGTCTCAGTCAACTAGGCCAGATCGAGTTTGTTCTGTGCTACGTGCTGCCAAGGGCACGTCTTTGAAGAGTCGCACACTATCTCTCTTACTGTTTTCACCTTCAGGCTTCGGAAACAAGAGCGTCAGTGGGACACTAGAAGGCAGGAATACGACCTGATTCCTACACGCATGGAGTACAATAATTACACACAGGAGGGATGATCTAATATGTCTACATAAGCTTTTAAACCTCTCTATAGACTCAAACCAGTCTACAATTGCCTTCATGCAACTCAAATCAACCCTTCATTACATCTTGTTGTATTGAGCTGGGAGCGCTGAACATAAACTACACTATGCAGCCTTAAAGATAGGATACAATTGAATTCATTGACACTTTTATAAGTCTCATAATGTACAATGTGTGGAATATTATTTCCAAACTAGACCAGGAGTGTCGAACATATTTTATTTCAGGGGCCACATACAGCGCAATTTCATCTTGAGTGGGCTGGACTAGTAAAATAGTATCATATCAACCTTTAAATTAAAACCTTGAAGTTTTTCTTTGTTTTTGTGCAAATATTGCCATGGAGACAGTGTTTCATACAATAATGTTACTACCTAACAGGCTAGTTAGCATCGATATGAACTAATTGCTATCATTCTAGCGATGTTAACTCTGTTCCGCAAACAAATGTGACATTGGCGAAGGTATGCCCTCTACCGAGTGCCCGTTCTAGTTTACTGCTGCAAAGAACTCCGAACATCCCCAGTAGCACCGCAGGGGCCAAGAGTACCTCATCACCTGGTTCATTATTTATTCAAAGACATTTGATGGAATTAATATTGCAGCACGATAAATTTATAAGCATTAGGTTGTCTGTGGAGCTGTCTGAGGCTATTCTCTCTCTCTCTTTCTCCTCTTTCTTTCCATCTTGCTGCTTCGAAGAGGACTCCCACAGAGCTTTTAAATGCATGCTTACATAAACCTCTTCCCCTGATTTGTCTCTGACTCCCCCACACGTCCTCATCAGACAATGCCCTGTCTTTCTTTAGATCTTTGCAGCGCTCTTATTTTTCTCATTCTCATGTGTTTTCTCTTGTCAGTGCGTGTTTGTCTCCTTTTTATCTACACTTTGTGCCTTCATGTTCCAGTAACTATCTTCTTTTGTTCCTACATTTGTATTTTCATTTTTCTTTTTACTGCACTTTGCTGGTGAGTTCCCCATTTTACATATGCACCTGTTACTGACATTGCCTTCATAATCATCAAATGCACAAGAGGACAGAGCTTCTGGAGGTGGTTCAAAACACAATAATAGTTGATTCTCTGATTTGTTTGCACTGAAACTCTTTTCATGAGTTCCAGCGTGATTGTGGAGAATGTTAAATTATGGCATACTTGGTTCAGCTGTTATATCTTTATTCAGGCCCTACCTATTCCCGAAGTACATGCTTCTTATAGCAATTTGGTTGGTTTCCCCTTCTATGCTGATGACATGCACATTTATATGTCAACTTAACCTTCAAGTTCGTAGTCATCAAGAATTCCGTTGGCTTGTTAACTGACCAGAGATTAAACCAGACAGAACTTGTTGCCTTCAAGGTGCTGCGGAAAGATTGAGAGCCTTCATGTGAAGGTGAACAACTGTTCCACTTCTCCAATCCTCAAAGTCCAACACCTAGGTGTCATCTTTCATCCAAACCTCCCCTTTCAGGCTCACAAAGATTGCCCCTCTGTCACTTCACAGAATATGACTACTCTCTGATGAGCATGCTCTTGATTCTCTAGTTGAGATGATCAAATAGGCCTTTGTCACCTCATGGTTTTATACTTCACTTGTAAGCCAAACAAAATTTTGTTGTACTTGTACAATGACAATAAAATCTGATTGATTGATTGATGCACCAACATACTGGTTGAAATGAAGATTCTCCATTCGGTTAACTCATCAGCACACCTTGATCTCTTCTCGATGGATTTGCAGTTGAAAGATATGGGATGTTACTGATTAGGCTTTAAATGAAATCGTTGATTAGAGAGAATTTAACTTTGCATCTCTGACGTTGTTGAATGCTCTGTTGTCTGGCAAATGTAATGCTCCATCTCTTGTTCCCTTAAAAGCCAACAAACAAAGTTCAGTTGAAACTATGTATATTTAAATTCATTTTGGTTGTCTGAAAAGCAACATTTTTTAACTCTTCCCCATTTGTCTCCACAGTATTGCTAGTGGTTTCGGTGGGGCTTTGTTTGTCTACCTGAACCGACTGATTGTCCAGTTTATCAGGAAACAGAAGGCCATCAATAGGTTCCTCATGAAAAAGTAAGTAAAAGTAGCTGTGTAAAGAATGTCCAGGTAGATAGGAGGTTCCCTGCCAATGGAACTGTCATGATTTTACCTTTTGATTAATTTACTAAAACAACTGATTTACTTTGGACTCCACATTAACAACTTAGTAGTTACTTTTGTGCCATATGCCAATAAGGACTGTGTCACTGAACTAATTTACACCCTCTGCATCAATGTTAATATGTGCTCTGGATTCAATGGCCTTGAATTATGTTGTTTAATGAGGGAGAAAACAGTTCTTTGTCTAACTGTGTCAGACTTCCATTGATTGCTTCTATTTTCTTCTTCCTACCTCATTATTGTTGCTCTTCTCTTGCAGGCGGTTACTGTATCCAGCACTGGTCACTTTACTCATTTCCACACTGACGTTTCCACCAGGGTTTGGACAATTTATGGCTGGCAAGGTAGGTTCAACATATACTGTAGTATTTATTATTTATACGCATTGCTCGGCTGCTGGTCTAGGGAATGAGAAAGAAAGCCTGAGGCTCATTAAATCCTGCCAATGTAATGTATTTACAGTATATTTTATGCTCTTTACATTATGTTTGTGAACCTTGCTTAACTGCAAATAAGGTGAAAATGAATGTTTTGTAACCAACCAAAATCACATTTGATTCAGATTTTGTTACAACAGATTTTGTTGTTGTGCCAAAAATTGAACTTTTAAATCCAATCACATCTAATCAATAACATTTTTCAAAATGCACAAATCGAATTAGTTCCGTAATATTGCTGCCACAGGGGAATTTACAGTGCAAAGACAAATCAAAGATGACAGGAAAAACACAATATACCTTAACAAAAACAAAATATTTATACTTCTTTTTTTTTTGTCTACCATGAATAGCAGTTGTAGCTTTCTTATGCCCTCGTTTCCTGAACTAAATCTGAAACTGATTTGAATGAACAGAATTAAAAAGTGAAATCTAGATTTGTCACATTGGCCAAATGACTGTATTTCACACCTTCCCCACCAGCTGAGCGAGTTCATCTGACTCATTTTAACGTCTCGAATGAGATTAATTAACCCGACGGCAGGGCTTCTGAGTCTGATTTACATGTTCTACATGTTGCACGAAGTTGTCTGGGTCCTTTCATGGAGCTGTAGGGAGCAGCTGAGCCATTTGAGATTATTACAGTGTTAACATAACAGCCTCATTACTAACCGTGCAATAGTTTTTCTTTTCTTTTCTTGATCACGGTGCAGGTTCATGTGTGTGTGTCTGTGTGTGTACGTGTCATCCGTGTATGCTGTGAACCAGTCTGAGCGTCTTGTCCTTTTGCTCTTGGTATGACTCATAAGCCAGCATGTGCATGTAGCTCTTTTTCAATTTCACCCACTTCATCCGTCTAATTATGAGAATTAGAAGAGGGAAAAGTGTGGACATCCTGAGGCTCTATGCACATACAATATACGTACACACACATGTGCTTGTTCGGTCCTGGCTCCTAATGAGAGGGTGACTCAGGCTTCTGAAGCTCTGAATCTACCCACGCAAGCCCCCTCCTCTTAAAGCTCCTCTCCGAAGTGCACTTCCACAGTCCTGTATCTCAGATCCCTCTGTGTGTCTGCATCTTGCACTCTTCACTCTTCTCTTTGGCAGTGGGCAACATTATCATGATCCGGGTCCGCAGAGAGCCTGCACTTTGAACAGCTGCACATAAATTTGTCTTGCTCTGCTCCCTGCTTGGTAAATATCCAGTGACATCCTTGTGAAAGCCTTAGAGTGTGTCATCTCCCCTGCTAACACGCTGTGGGAATGTGTGGTTGGTTGTAGCGTTTACATTTATGCCTGGAGTCAGATGCACGCTTGGTTTGAAGTCATTGAAGGTTTGAAAACAGGTTGACATCCCACCAGAAGCAGAGACAGGCTTGCAGTTGTCTTGTTCTTTGATGCACTTGGGATTGAGTGCCTTTTAATGTCTCTTCAATTCTTGCTGTTGTTATATTTCCACATCAAACCATTCAGTGAATCACATACTGAAACTCGATGCGTTCAGACATACATCCATAGCTAAAATGAAGATCCAACTGAACATCTAACTGTGGAAGAAGGGTAATTTAGGTGACGCTTCAAAAAATAAGGAAAGTAAGGATAAAATTCACACAGACTCACCAATGCTGGACAATAGAAGAATATTGGATATCTGCTGCCATTTTGAAATGGTTGGCTCTGAATTTAGTGAAAATATCCCAGTGTGGATTAATTCCCCTTGTATCAGTGGGTCAGACTCCCTCTGGTTTCACGGTTTGGGCATCTCAAATGGCTTTCTTGAACATAACGATGCGTTCTGGACTAAAACAGCCCCCAGAAGACACCAGATCTCTATGCAACCCAGCAGTCTTTAGAGATGGGACAGCAGATTTATGTGGAAGATATAAATCTGCAACATTTGTGCAATGATTGTTGGATGGAGCCAAATATCAGAGGGAAGTTTGACAAACTGTAATCCACGAACCCAAGAATGATCCGAAGGAAATACAAATCCAACGTGGCAGAAGTAGAATGCACCAAATAATTTGGCCACTGGCTGTTTCTTCATTACAGTACAAGATGAAATTATATGAGATATATGTTTTATTTGTGAAAACATTGCATTTTGTGATTTAATCATTTTCTCAAAACAAATGTAGATTGTGCATGGTATATTGCAAGACTAAAAAGCACATATTCACTTTCCACATCAACTAATGTTGGTAAAATATTCTGTGGGATTTCAAACATGCAACCAGTAGAGACAAAGGTGTAGACCTCAGCGAGGACAAAAAGTATTGAATATTTAAAAAAAAAAAAAAAAAACCTTAACTGCAATTTGTCTGAAAAAGTTCTGTTCCTAATTAGTCCACTGGGGTTCAAATCTTTATTGTAATACTAGAGAACATAATACTACTATGCAAAACTGAACAGCAGATGGCAACAATGCTCTGAACTGAGACATTCAAGCAGTGAAAGCAAAGCAACCCAGCTTATTGTTAAGAGACATTGTATTAAAATCATCAGCCACATTCCGCCACATCATGACTGTCAGTTTGTAAAGACATTGACATTAGAAGCTGCAGAAGTACTGTGTTTTGGGAGGTTCTTGCCAACATAAGTCTGAAGGCAAACACAAATAGCATATTTCTTTTTCAACAGATTTTGTTTTACAAAATATTTTTTGGTAAAAAGTTTGAGTCGGAACATATTAAGAAGTACTCCTGTTTTTCCCGATTGGAGGAAAAAAATTATATATACACATCTGTGTATCATCTGCATAACAATGGAAGTTGATAGTTTGTTAATTAACTTAATAATATTCCCTACATGAAGCATGTATAATGTGAAAAATAAAAGTCCTCACATAAAACCCTGTGGAACTCCATGGTTGAGTTTGATATCTCAGCTGTATGCAGACCCTGGCAGAACATTCAGATGATTTCCTTCAGCAAAAACTAACATGCATTTATTTAATCTAAAATGTGTTGCAGCCCAACACTGCACCAGTTGTAATCAACAATAGAAACAACCAGGAAATTTTAACACTGCAGATGGTGATGATGTCACTTCTTGTGTTTCACAGCTGACCCAGAAGGAGTCTCTGGTCACGTTATTGGACAACCGAACGTGGGCTAAACAGGGCATCGCCGAGGAGTTTGATTACATTGGACACTCTCAAGCCTGGAAACACCCACAAGTCAACGTCTTTGTCACGCTGGTTCTGTTCATCGTCATGAAGGTAGGAAGGAAATGAAAGTTTACTGTATATTTGAGGCTTATTCAAGTTGCTAAAGGCATATCAGCTGTCATAACAAGTGATGTTTGCTGTTGTGCTGTACATAATTCCACATGAATTTAGTCCAGTCCAGCAAATGTCATTTTTCTTGATCTTTTAGGCATATTTAGATGAAGCCTGAAAAATAAATGTGAATTAGCATTGTAAAATTTCTTGTTTCAACAATTTAACTTGGTTTCTTACTATCTTTTTTTTTTCCTGGTATATTATGAATTTGTCCTAAGTTTGTCTCTGAACTTCACATTTCTTCAATAGACACACTTTGACTCAAACTTTGTTTCATTTCACAGATTAGAATTATTGTCTCTGTATAATTCCATGGTAAAGAAAGCAAAAATATACATTGTTAAACTTTTTATTCCTTTGTTATTTGCAAGTGCCCTCATCATTTTAAACGTTAATAAATAAGAAAAATGAGTAATTACCAGTCATAATAAAAATCCCTCCTAATGCAGCGGCTTGTGGCTGAAGTAGCGATAAAAGATAAATGAAGGTCACACAGAGTTTGCGAATTGAACAGGGTGGCGTTATAGACGTGAGAGGTTCTGCCCCTTTCATTCAGCACTGGACCTGAGCTAATGGGAAATTATTGGCACCCTGCCCATCTCTCCTCGTCACCGAGACAGAACAAAGGGAGAAGCACGTTGGAAAGTGGCTGATCTCCTCCCCACTGCATTTCAAAGTCCTGCTCCCAGGACGCCATTTAAAGTTTGGGTCCACTTTGATGTAGTATCGCAGAGTGGAGGAGCTGATGGGATCCCTGTGAAACTTCAGAAACTGAGTCCATTTTCATACATCAGGAAAAGACTCTATTTGTCCTGTCTATAAAGGTCGCTTGAACACTTTTGAATTAACGGGACTGAATCAAGTTGTTATTTCACACACAGTGAGAGAGTAAAAGTGAAGCATGACCTCCAGAACTAAGTCTGACTGATCATCTCATGCCTCCTTCCTCTGTCTTTTTTTTTTGTTACCTCCGGTTATTAAGTTCCTTAACAACTAAAGATCACACTTATAACACATGATTCTGTCAGCTGTGACCAACAGACGCTCCTGTAAATTGTGCAACTACTTTAACTTTTATAAAATGCACCCAAGTATCTACAGTATATCACTGGTTCCAAGTAAAAATGAAAGGACTCTAGTCAATTCAGCAATGACTTGAACGTAAACTTTCTTCAGCAAAAACAAATGTTATAAATGTTAGGAAAATGCCTTTGCAGACAAATTTGAAAGCAAGAGCATTATGAATGCTGCAGGTTACAGTTCTCACCTGTCAGCATTTGAACAAACATTTTTAGTCACGTTGCTGCAATTCTTTTACTTAATACAACTTCAATATTGTCATCAATCATGCAATAACTTAATGAATTATTGGCAAAATGTTACTCCTATGTCATTACACTATTGGACATTTGTTACATCATTGAGTTTATTTTGATTAAAACTGCCAACATTCCGTTATTCAGGTATACCATGACAGATATTTTATTATTGGTTGCTACACATAACCTATAAAGCTCTGGTGATCGGGGGGATTCTATCATCTCTGTTTTGTTCAGTCGGGTCAAAAATACCTCCTGGAGGTTAGGCCTCGGTCCATGGTGCTGACTTCTTTAGAGAAATGCTACATGCCCTGTCACTAGATTACCACTAGTCTATGACAGCCTGAACAAACAACATGAATCAAAGATAAACCACTGCTCGTTTTAAGATGTGTGTGATATTAAACTTAATCATGGATGGATGGATGGATGTATTTTGCCACTCTTGTTTATGTTTTGCAAGTCCTGTTGAGTTAATGCCAAATTATTCTACTGATGCGTTTTGTCTGATCTTAGTGGAGTATCTAAAATCAAAATCACAGGGAACATAAACTCTATGCCGGATCGAAACACTCGAAATGTGACACACAAGTAGGACTGTGCTTCGACATCACAGCTCACCTTAGGAAGGATGAAAAAAATGTGAAAGTTGGCACCTGTGATGTTCAGTTAAGCAGCCAAACACTGCTGTATACAATCTTAGCGCTCCACCTCTTTTTCTGCAGTGGGAGTCACTAGGACATGGTATGTATGAGGGAAACGCGTGATAGAAAGTACTTTAACTTCTGCACTCTTGACCTCCATGGAAAAAAAAAAAACAAGCTGACCAGTTCCTGTGTACGCAGTCTTCTCCATCCGCTGCTGTTGTGCTTTGTGTTTAAGGTTTGTGCTGCTTGTGTTGTGATTACATTGGCTTTTTTTTATGTAACCTTTAGTCATTCCGTGCTGCACTGTTCAGCTGAAATGAAATGTCCTTTACCAATGCAACAAAAACAGAGGTTATAAATCTCCCTTTACTGTGCTGAGGGCTGAGTGAGTGTGAGCTTGTGAAGTCCTGCAGAAGTGTGAGTGGGTACAGAATAGAGTGGAGCTGGGCTGTGTGATATGCTTGTGTGTGTTGACAGTGCACGGGCAGTTAGCCGAGGGCAAAATACGGAGTTTTAGAAATGTTGTCAGTGCCATTATTTCATTTTAAACAAGCTAATGAAATAAAACATCCATGATGGTCATTCTATTAACGTCCTACTAAATATATAAACTGAAGTTTGCCTGCTCAATTGCTAG
>OMNM01005869.1:1238-12839 GCA_900302745.1 Parablennius parvicornis
CCCTGCCACCCAGTGCTTCCCTTCAGCAGAACCCACAGTCTATACAAACAAAATCGCCTGGCAACGGATTTCTTCCCCTGTGTGCTGTAGGTCACTAAGCCCGCCCCGGTCCTGCTCACTATCGATGAAAAAAGGATAAAAAGCGGAATTCAAAACAAATGGGTGTCGCTGACAGATGCAGCTTTTGCCTTTACTCAGAAACAAAAGTGTTTTTTTCACTGAACTCGGCCGCAGTGGAATTGAAGGTTACGTAAGATCAAAGATGCCAGTCGTGAGTGTTTGCTGTGGCACCAGGAGCTGCTGATGACCTGTCAGCATGGAGAGAAGTGTAATATAAATAACACAGTCCTCACTTTCAACAAAAGGTGTACATTTTCTTTGTCAGTGTCATAATTCAAAGTATCGATGGTGTTCCACATAGGAAAGGGGATTTGCTTCAGGTTTTGAAGACATTTCAACCTTTTTTTGGTTTTGAAGGTTTAAACAGACTATTACAGACCAGTTGTCTATCAAGACAAGACACAGGGACACTGACAGACACATATAAGCAGTCATCACTCTCACTGCTGGGAGTACATATCACCAAACATTGTTAGTGAATAATAACATTTGACCCCATCAACAATTTGAATGAAGCAAAACGATACAACACAGTATAACTTTGACTCGCTCAGCCTTACATAAGTGCTGACACACATTGTTTTAAGCTGAGACTATATGGAATTTCACTTTAATTTAATGATTTACCAAACTTTTAATCTTTTTGTATTATGGACCAGTGGCAAGATCAGAAAAATACAACTCAGTGACTCATGTACTTTTGCTGTTCTTGTGCTGCATATTTGTTTCCTGATGTAGTTTGTTTAGATATTTTTGAGTGTATAAGAAAAAAACCCCATCAAACTCAAAAGACCACATGGGAAGCGTAACTCACCACAATTCATTTTGACACATAATTTCCTGCCAATGTAATTCTCCATTGATGACGGAGGAAAGATTATGTAACTTACACAATTAAGGGATTTTCTACAGTTTTATTTATTTTTTGTTTAGCCACGAATGGAAATCTTTTGATGTTTATTGAATGTGAGTTGCTGGAAAGAGGATGAAACTGGAAGAAAAACCCTGAAAAGGCCATTTAGGTAACACAGGTATGTCTGAGTCATGCTTATGTGGTCAATCATGTCGTCTTAAATTCGTCTCAGAAAGACTCCTGTGTCAAAGGTCCTGTTTGGTCTTGAATTTACAAAGGCTCTGAAGATTAGGGCTGGTTTATGTTTACAGTTGGCCAGGTCATGAGCTCTAGTACTATGGTGGTACCCTCAAAACAGGAGCTCTCAGGGACAAGTGCTTTTTACTGCCGGGCTGTTGAATAAGCTGTGACAGGGCCTGTAATCAGCAGGCAAATATGAGACGTGTTCGAGACAAGCTAGTAGACAGTCGCCCCCCCCCACCACCACCTCCCATACGTAACTGACCGGGGTCACACAGACATATAACACGCACGAAACCTGGCTGGCTGGTTGTGGCTGTGGTGTCAGTGGGAAAGGACAGAGTTAAAAATAGGATGCGGTGACGCTGGTATCTCATAATGACATCCTGGCTCGAGATCCGCACACTGTTTACTTCTCTACACGTCTGACATCATCACGGGGGAAATTTCTGAAGGAAAAAAGTGCAATGGTGGCTGAGAGGTATTTGGGGCTAAGTGTGGGGTAGTTTTTGAGTGCATTCTTTTTCTAAACTGAGGACGCAATGTACCAGCGGCATCGTTAACCACACCCGACTGATGGCAATCGTAGGAGAAACAACAGCTGCACTTTCTCCCATACCTGTAACCGCCTCCCCCATTTAGACCTACAACAGATATACATAAGAGCACACAGGTGGCAAATACTCACTTTATAAAATTGCTATTTGATCCAGAAATCTCTCACATCAATGTTCTCCTCAGCAGGGCACGAATTTCAGCAGCTTTTTTTAGATTATCCTGCTTTTCTGCAAAAAAGTAATATGACCTGTATGGCAGGAGTTGAACCATTTTCCAGATCCTGCAATTGTTTGCATTCATTTTCTTTGTTTGGATGACCTTTGGTCAGACATGGACAGAGGTTTGCAGACAGGTTGGGAGCTGCTTGTATAACCCCACAGCTGCTGTTAGAGGTTACTGCTTATGTGCTGACCTGTGAGATAGAAGCAGAAAGATCCGAGTGGAGGTGTGAAAATGTCTGAGTGGTCGACACCCGGAGACATACACATGAAGAATGTGTGAGAAGGTTGAGAAAACAAAATGCCTGTTGTGACTAAGACTAACTTCGACTGTGTGCGTGCAAGTGCCCCTCTGAGATGTGAGCACTTGCGCTTGGATGTGAGGTGTGCGTGTTGGTGTGTACAGTTCCCTGACAGCGGCAGCCTGTCATTACCACCTCTGACTGCTGATTACCGGCACTACATGGCCCGTGGAGGTGCACCTGGGGAAACTGCTCACACCTGTCCCAACACTGCTCAGGTCTTAAACTGATTTAAGGCCTCCCCTGTCCAAGTTGGACTCAACAGACTACTCATTTCCAAGTTGTATAATGTTTTTACATGTGAATCAGCTTGTAAGAATGCTTCACTCCAGTGAGGGGGCTGTTATGTAATGGCACAGAAGTAACATGTGAAGAGGACCTACACCTGTGTGGACATGCTTCTGTAGGTCATAGCATGTGTATTTGCATGTCCGTGTACATTAGATTAATGGATGATAACCATCATCACCTCCAATCCCTTTGTTTTGAGAGTGACAACTGAGGTTGATGTTGGATGTTTATATGTTCTAATGCTGGTCGGGTATTACATTACACAATCTCCTTTCAGTGAGCATTTTCTATATACTATGTGCAAATTAGAGGTTTTTACATATGAGCTATTTTTGGCCTCGCCACCTGCAAGTCATGTACAGAGTCTTGGAAAAACACTGTATTTGAGTACAGCACTGGGAGCAGTAGATTAGAAGATGCAGGACATTTTGACGTATAGTCAGGGCATGGTGGGGATCAAACCTGCAACCTCCAGATGGAAAAGGGAACTGGTCTATCAGCTAAGCCACAGCCTTCCCAAGCAATTAAAAGGGGGTAATACTCCTAGCTCTCTGTAGCTCCTCTTATTTTTATAAGCAACATTCTAAATGTTTGTTATTGGGTCAGGCCAAAAGCAAACACAGGGAGTAACCACCTGGAACAACACTAATGCTAACTGGGCTCAGGCCATTTAAATGGATTTACATGTAGTATCATTGTAGTATTTGTCAGAAAGTTTAAAAAGCTTTAAGTTAAATTCATCATCAGAGCTAATTGGAAAACCCCCTAAACAACATGATAACAATTGGTCTTTTTTATTCTATTTTTTTTTAGTAACTCACTGTAAATTGTGATCAATGGAATCTAATTCATCTTTATTGAAGTCCTGTTTTAGTCTGATTTATTCAATCTGGTCCATCAATTGAATTGAATAATTATACATATCACATATAACATATAACATGTAACATAATTTACTTAAACAAGCAAATTTTGATTTAAATATAGCAAGGGTTGTTTTTTAAATGCTGAAAGTAAAATGACAGTGTTAAAATACACTTTAGATCAAACTTTTGACATCTGAAAGCAGCAGCTGACATTAGTCACTTTGCACTGGTCAAAAAGACTGCAGTCTTCTGTCTTGTGTTGACATCTCGACGTAGTGCTTGTCAGTTGTGCTTTTTGACATACTGTTGAAAAAGGTTAGAGGTCAATGCCATAAGAGGAAACCTTTCAAGTCTGCACCTCTGTGTTACAAAACAGTAGATGATGCCTGAGGCTCCTCTTTGAGAGGTTAAACATTCAGAGTCTTTTTCCTCTTGACTTCTGTCTGTGTTTTGCTTCTGCAGAGCTGATTAGAGTTCAGTTGGCAAGAGCATATAAATCATCAACATCCACTCTTATTCGTTTGGTGCTCAAATGGTCTTGAAGAATTTCTCCCACTGATCTCTTCAGCTCATCTCTTCCAGTCTTCATTCAGAGTTTTTGTGACTTTCAAGTCTGGGGAAGCACACAGGGTGATTTATGTCCTCGTATGCAAAGACAAAGACACTGCAGAGACTGTGAGGTGAAAGGCTGTTTCTTGTACATGCACAGAGGTATGCAAACAACACAGCCCCTTACAGCCCCCACCAGTTGGTTAGTCCAGCTTGCCAAATATGCCTGCCCCATATATCAACTGAGCACCTTCTTGAAAGTAGGTCAATAAAAGCGAGTTTGAGCTGCAGTTCTCAGAACGTAAAAGCGGACACAGTCTCAGAGGTAGTTGAATGTGTAATGTGCCAGTGAGCATGACCTGGTCCACTCTGGCAGTAAAGTTTCTAGGCCAACCTTTCTGCGAAGCAGGAAGGATGCTTCACTCCCCCAAAGTTTGTTCACTATCAGTTGTATGTGAATGTGAAACATGATAGTGTACAGAAGCACACAATTAGCCATTGAAGATTTTTATTGTAATAGTTCATAGAAATGCACATTTTAAAACTTCATGTTTCATTTTTTTCAATTAAGATACAGAACCTCTTTTTGCAGCAACAAAATCTCCAAACTATACAGTGTCTCAAATAAAAATAGACCCTCATAATAACATTATTATATCAGTGTGTGCATATAGCAAGTAATCAACCCAATGACAGGACGAGGGAGTCAATGCAGTGAGGTATATTGAGGTTTTCTGTCTGTTTTCTCAGGACTAAAATATGTATGTCAGTGCTAAGGTATGAGAAACATTATACCACAGCTTATATGTTCCTAAAAAAGATTTCTTTTCCACTTAAGTAGAACAAACTGTAAGTAGTACAGTTTGTTCTACTTTGCCCAACACCGGCTGGAGTCCAAAACAATCCACAACTGAAACTTCATGCATCTGATATGATAATCACTACAGTGAGCATTGACGTACTTTTGACTTCTTTCCTAAACAGTTTGGCTTGGTTTTAAACTTTGAGGCAAAAAAAAAAAAATATGGACTCAACATCACTGCTCTCCGATATTTGATTATTAGACATCCTGGGAGTCATGGGTGGGATGATCTGGTCGTTGCATTTCTCCCTCCTGGTGAATTATTATTGATCACAAGGGGGATAAACTCTCTTTCACACACTTTTTGAAGATAGTTCACCAGCAAGCGAGAAAGAAAAAACACACCAGATAATTGTATTTTAAAACCCACTTGAAGCAGGGCTGCCAACTTTAATGCATCAAAAGTGAAACTCACAGCATTGACTCCAACATCCCACTCTCCACACGTACTCTTGTACTGTGTAGAGAACTTTGGTTGATAACAGACTTCATGATGTTACATTGACAGATTATGTCTGCAGTCTTTGGTGGTTTGCTGTTGGGATCCATCTTCATAAAAGTTCTTATTGGAGGTCGACATGTTATAGGCTTTTATTTTATTTAAGTTAAATCTAAGTGGGCATGTCTTTATATTGAGGCCAGCAACTGTCATCAATGATACAACTAAGATTGTTCATTATGCTTTATTTTCACATTTTATGTTTAATTTGTCTTTGTTACATTTTTATTACAGTTTGTTCAAAAAAAAAGTTATAAGTTTCTCTTAATTTTCTGTTTTTCTCATTTCTAAATAATGTGAAGGCAGGAGGCATGCTGGGAAAGGAGACATGCCTCCTTCACCTCTGGTCTCTTCACAAATATCTCCCTGTAGTCATGTGTTCGGAAATCAAAGGTTTGACAGTGTAATCTTGAATTACCATGCAGTTTAAAAGCTGGACCCTCGATGTTATGACTTGAAGTATTGGAAAAATTGAATAATCAGTTTTGTTGAAACTATAAAAAAACAAACAAAAACAAAACAGGTTTGACACAAAGGCTAAACGTCCTTTAGCGATGAACAGAAACTTCTTGAGTATATTGGTCTGTTTTCAAAAAGAGTGAAGCCACTGAGCTAAACAACTGGGGTCTTGAGAGCAGCAGAGTGAGGGCAGCAAAAAGTGAGGGCACACAAACAGAAAAAAATCCAGGCCAGCAGAGCCCTGTGTGACCTTGCTGACTGTTTCATATAGCCGAGTTCAAAGCTGGGCAGCCTCTCAGTAGAGGTTTGCACCATGAGCTCTCGCCTGTGTGAAAGTCCACAGGATCAGATGCCTCAGAAGACAGGAATTAAAAACAAAAAATGAAAGGATGAAAGAGAGAAGGACATTAGAACGTCACAGGGAAGCTGAGACACATGTAGACATCACACACGCAGACACACTTCCACTCATGCATTCCTGCAAAATGAAGGCCAAGCAGGAGCGCTCGTCTCACACAGGGAGAGCCGTCAATCTGGTGTTCCTTGGCAGCAGTTTGAAGAAGCGTGAGTCTGGATGGATCTGCTTCTACTAAAATAAGAAATATATCAAATTACATTGCCACCCCCTTTCCCTTCTGGTGCAGTTTGGTGAGTCAACCTCGCTTAATAACATTCAGTGGAACTAATTTAATAACGACAGAGGGAGAGAAAAGGGACCAAAAATGACAAGAAGAGGAAGCTGCAGATGAACATGACTTTCTATAAGGTGGAGAAGATGTTTATTAAATTCAGTCTTTCCCACACTGCGCTGTGTCTGAGCAGTCTACTGCTGATGTGTACGTGGAGAAGATAAGAGAAGATTGATAAGAACTAAGCAGAGGAGATGAAGCAGGTCTTTATTTTTGCAAACACAAATCATCTTCCATCTGGGCTTCATTGAACAGTGAAACTTGAGCATCTTCCCAGTTATGCAACTCAGTTAAACCAGCTTAGCCCTCCTTGTAGGAGAATCACCAACATCTTGTGTATGAGGTCAGATCATCTAAGAGGTCACGCTTTTGGGGGATGAGGGAGAGATTTAGTGTCTTGGTGTGCTCTGTCGCTAAGCCGAAGGTTGATAGCAAAAAGTCATGGGTTTAGAAGGTGTGGACGAGGGTACAAGGTCTTAAAACCCGGGTCAAGGATTAATGTTTATGAGTCGGAGAGTGTTTAGCGTTCAGAGACTGTCTCTGAGCAGGACTCTGAGGTGGGATTCGTCCACACAGGCCCCAGGAAGCGTCAGAAGAAGTAGTTGTGTTTTTGGGATCTGAAATGAGTTCTTCCTTAGTGGCAGTTGGTTTATTGTTCCAGCGAAAGCGGAGAGGATTGATGCCTATAGGTAGCAGGGGAGAAAGCTGTGTGCGGCCAGAGTATCTGGAATGCATTACATATTCGTCTCCCAGTCGAAAAATACCTCACCTCACAACATCGCGCTCCCCATGTGGTCCAGCTCGCTACTCGGGATTCATGTTACACTGGGATCAAGGAATCGCACGCTAACAGGCAGTGGAACAACCAGCGTTCCAATGCGATCTCAGAAGAGTTAAAACGGTTGGAAATATTTGTGGGGTCGGTGCAATCTTGATTTCTTTTGACTTTTACATCCTCCCGGTGATAAAAAAGCTCCTGTGCTGCACATATCTGTGTGCTAAGATGAGCAAACATACAAATATCTTTATTTTAGTCCAACCCTTAACTCAACAAATAGATATAATCATTAATGTTTATTCAGATCTGACTTCCACAAGCAGATGTTGTTGTAACTGATGGTTTAAAACATCCCTTCTGCTTTAGAAAAATAAAGAAAGGATATACTGTAGATATTACAAATCATAAACGAATCTGCACCAAAAGTATGGAAGTTCATGTTTGCTAGATCATTCAACGATCCATCTTGGTTATGAGTCTTATATTAATAGGAAGCTTGTTTATTTCACCCTTTGCCACATTTATGAACATGCATTTGTGGGATGGCCAACAGAACTGAGCATTTGGCTTGCACCCGTGCCAAATTTACGATAAACAGCTTTTCTTTCCTATTGAATTACAGTTCGTGTTGTTTGGTGAACTTTATGATTCTGAAATAGAAACAAGGCGTGTTGGAAATGGAGCAGTGTATTCATTTAGCCAACAGGAGCCTCAGTAGCGTGTGGAAGAACCAAACACTGTCACAACATCCTGGAACCTTATCCTCATGCTGGTCACCAGCCTGGTCACACTCTGCTGAGGGAGGATCCCACTGTTCAACCAGCCAATATGGTTCTGTTGATCACTCTGGCACAAACAGCATGTAGCAGCGGACCCCCCAAGTGCTCAATGAGGTTGTGGTCAGGATCGCTGGCAGGCCATCGCATGGCATACTCTGTGGTAAACACAATAGGGTGAAGATTGTCATTATGGAGATTAGAGAATGATTGGGGAAGATTTGGCTAATTTATCACCGTTAAAACATATAATTAGTTCTGCTGCACATCTGTAAAACTAGAACAGCACTCAGAGAGCGCAGACCTCCGCCAAATGACGTTTTCAATGTTAAAATTTCCCAACTTCAAAGTGCCGCCATATCGTTAATTTGGATCGGATCCAAAACGACATTTGCCACAATTCAGGGCAATGATTCTCCAAATATACATGTCACATTTCAAGAGAATCAAAACAGAATTCTATGAGTTATTTTTTGAAACTCATAAATGGGGTTTCCAATGTTTATTTCCGGAATTTTTCATGACCTTATTCTGGATCCGATCCAGATGAAATTTCGCTCTTTACTAGAAATGACCATCCTACAGATCATTGAATTTTTACAAGTTAATCAGATATGATCTCCAAGGGATATAATTTTTTGAAAACCGCTCAATGATAAGTAAAGGGGAAAAAAACGATCTTTGATATTTTTTTGTATACAGATGGTTATCCAGATCACTCTCAAAATTTAACGAAATCTAATTTGGGTCAAGACATATCTTGTGAATTTGTTTCAAGAAGATCCTGTCAGGAGATTTTGCATAATCCTGCTAACAAACACACAGACAGACAGACAAACCCCTTGCAAAAACATAACCTCCTTGGCGGAGGTAAAAATGCAGCGCCATTGGAAAAGGTAAATAATCAGACTTTTCCAGTGACATTAATGTCAAGACGTTTTGTTACAACACATAAAAGTTTCCCAAACTCATCTGGAGTTCCAGAACAAATTACATTATTTTAATCACATTATAATTGTTTTGTTTATTATTTTTTAACCATCATATTCAACATTCATAACTTTTGCACGCCGTTTGTTGTTTTTGTGTTAAAAAGGCTTTTGCAACTTCTTTAATACATTAATGATAGACGTATTCACTCGCATGCCACAAAACAAATCTACCTTTTTATTTTTAGACTCATTGACGTCACCGTTCTCATTATGTTAAACCGTACAAGATGCTTAAATCAGCTGCTATTACTTTCTTAAACTGAATTAACTCCTCAGCAATGAAAAAACAAATCCTCTCATTGGTCTTTTATGTTACGTTTGCCGGCGTCCTCACAAAATCTAAGTGACTCACCAACAATTAAAAGTGAAGTAGGCTTAACAAATTTGCAATCCGGTGTTTTTTTGTTTTTTTTCTAAGTTTGTTTAATTTTGGAGAAGACCAAGCTTGCTTATTTCCTCTTCAGATGGTTTTTATGATGCTGTCATTAAAGCTCAATTGGTCCTACAGGTTAATAATCAGCAGTGACACAAGAAAGATGTTATTCTTTTCCACTCATTGTATTGTTTTAGTGTGCCGCATAATGAAAAGTCCTATTTTAAAATATTTTAATCCAGATTAGACTGCACAGGTTGAGTGTAATTATCTACACATGTACAAAGAAGTAGGACTAAATTCTGAAAACGGTTACTTTTTAAGTAGCTCTTAACATAAAACAAAAAGATTGATAACCTGATATTTCTATTGAAAAACAGTGAAATATAAACTCTCTTTACCACAGTGTTTCTCTTTGGACTCAAATCAGCCCAGCATCATTTCTTTAGCCTCCATGTTTTCACAAATTCACTCCTACAGTATGAAGTTGATGTTAATGTAATTTCACTTGTGAAATTGATCCAATATACATTACAGCATCTTGCTGCAATTGTCGTTTTAAATTGTGGTTTCTGTGGTATGTTATGTTTGATAGTGTTAGTAAGTGTGGCTTTGCGTGAAAACTATCAATTGTTGATACTTTTATGAAAGAAATGTGGTTATCATCTATATTTGACTTTTGACATTTTGCATTTTTGACACTCTTTTTCAACAATTGCAAGGCAATGCGTTGGTAATGTGTGATAAGTATTTGTATTATCTGCATAAAACTGAATCATATCAACAAAACATTGTTTACATCCATGTGCACACATGTAAAACGGCCCACTATATGAATAAAATTTTTTTTTTAAAATCCTATATATTAACACCCTAAATAATAAAATGCATTTACTGCTGTCAGTGTGCGTTCCTAAAAATGCCTGCACATATGGCACCAGTCAGCAAAAAGCATTTTGGATAAAAGAGGTACAGTGTTTTAGATTTATCTTTACTCATATCGCACAGTGCACTTTCACATACAGCTTGTATTAGCCTTTGTATAAGTTTGAGTGCACGTGGTTAGAGACAGACCGGTGCAAAGAAGCAGCTGCATGCCAGCTGTGAACAACTTCTCGATAAGAAAAGAGGATGTTTTAAAAAGCTACCTGGCCACAGGCAATCTTCATCTCCCCTGGCATTTGTGGAATCCCTTTGTACATGAGCACTTCAACTCAAGCCAGTAAAGGGACCCTATTGCTTTTGTCTTTCCAAATGGATTTTAAGGCAGCGATTCCAAAGCTCAAAGGACTGGTGAAATTGTACATCATGCAATCGTTGTCACTGTCAGTTCTGCTTTTTGCATGTGCTGTCTGCAACACAGCTTTTGCCTGGGTCTCATCATGGCTTATGGTAAATATCTCCAAAAGTTAACATAAAGAATATGCTTTCTTTCTTTCTTTCTTTCTTTCTTTCTTTCTTTCTTTCTTTCTTTCTTTCTTTCTTTCTTTCTTTCTTTCTTTCTTTCTTTCTTTCTTTCTTTCTTTCTTTCTCTCCAACACATGTACACATGCATGCACGCACATACAAAAGACTAAGCCCCATCTGCGTAATGTATAGACCCATTCTAATCCAAACACCCTCTCGGTGGTTCAATCACTGCTCGTACTGAGTGCCAATCCATTCTTCAAAACATGGGGCCCAACATGATCTGAAGACTACACACTCACACACTCACACAAACACACGCATGCACGCTCAGAAACCCGGGCACACTATAACCACAGTTACAAATGCAGCTGCACATTCGCCACGTCAAAGGAGGTCTCAAATGAATCGGTCAATTGTTTGTAATCATGAGATCTATATTTTCCCTGAAGCGCCAACAGTCTGGCTCACATTAGGTTGTCCGGGAGTGGAAAAAGCCCTGAATCCAGAAGGACATACCTTAGTAGTAGAATGGGCTGCCCCGGCCACATGTTGCCTGGAAGTCTGTCAAAGGAAAGACAAAAGCCCTTTCTGTTGTCTTTTGAACCACAGGGTGGACCAGGCCATCGAGAGACTCTCTGAAGAGCATCCAGATGTCAGAGGAGCCCACCATCAGCTGTGGGCATTGAGTTATTATTGCTCAGCTTTGGAAATTGCTCTGTTATTAAAGCTCCAGGCTTATTTTGGGCTTCAGTAGAAGTCCGTTTCT
>OMNM01005869.1:12900-29319 GCA_900302745.1 Parablennius parvicornis
GCAGAGTACATCAAAAGAACAATGGAGGTTTTTGAGGTCTGGAACTTTACAAGTCACAAATGGAGAAAAACCTCAAGGTGAACAGCAGGTGAAGCACTTTGGCGAACGATGAGGGGAAGTTACATCTTAACAGGAAAATATATATTATATATATACATACATACATATCTTCTCTTGTTTTTACAAGCTTCCTTTTATGTCAGTTGAAGTCCACTTGAACTCTGTTGAACATATGTCCCCATTGTGTCCACAGCATGGACCTCTTGCATTCTCTCACAGTGTCATGTTGTGGGACAGTGTCTCAGCGGGAAGCCCATTGAGATTTTTAACAGGCCTTTAATTGGTTTTAATTGCTGCAGTGTTGTGGCTAAATGAGCCGTGCCTTCAGCCGTACTCTGCGCTCACCAGCAGTGAGATCTGGAACCCTATCAAGTACATTTACATTTCAGAGTATGCTATCTAGAAAACGGGCCATGCAACAGCTCAAGCTGTGCACAGATTTGTGCACCAGAGGTGATAAACGTTTGTTACTCAACATGAGCACATGTTCAACTGTGGTTTCCTGATACACTAAGTGCTGCGTGAAATCTGATATTAATCACAGCCTGCAGGGTAATATTGCAGAACTATGACATTGTCTTGGAGATTTTTCTTTTGCAAACATAAATCTATTTGGACGCCAGTATTGTTTGGAGCTTGAATCATATTGCTTCTCCCCCAGCTGGACCTTCTAATGTTTTTCATATTATAATTTATCATTGTTGATAACTGAAGGGATTCCATAAGCAATAAAAAGCATTAGGCTTCTCATACTAGTTTTAATCAAAATATGCAGCAAGCAATAAAATTCCTATACAAAGTATGCATATACATAATAAATCTGTCATAACTGTTATTTTTAATTCATTTCCATTAGATAATGTTCTTAATATGTGACATTTATGTGTTGTAGACTAGTAACAGTGTCTTCTATCATCTATTCAACAAAGTAATTCAACATATTCAAGGATAGGAAAGAAACTTTCAGATATTTGTGGTTTAGGCGATTTACCCTCATGGTCCTGGCGAGCCCCTGACAATGGCTCTGGTGCTGTCATTATGTGGCTGACATTAGAGAATAACAGGGAAATGTCTCGACAGCTATTGGCTTGATTACTGTAACAATTGGTTTAGATGTTCATGTTCCCCTGCGGATGATTTATAATAACAGGGATCTTTTCCTTGAAGATCATCTGATCAGAATAGATTTCATCTTGTTCTTTGGTTTCTGGCTGGGTGGTGGTAATAATGATTTTTTATTCCACTTTTCTTCAGCTTAAAAATTTGAAGGGTTTTAAAAGTTCAATATTGTGAAAGATCTCTTAAGATGAATAAATCCTACATCACACCACAATCACCCCACAAGCATATTTAATACTCGATTGTAATGCTCCACACATGAGAGTTTTGCACTACATACACTCGCAACTGGGGTTGGGATTTGGGCGGACCGGGAGTGCAGCCTGCACCTTTGCTCTGCTGCTTATGGGCGGTAAATCGAGGGGGCGTCGGCCGCTTTGCCTCTGGGGTTCTGGCCTTGCAGCCTGTCTCTGTGTTCCTGCAGGTGTCTGGGCATTGCATCCCAGGACCCACAGCTTCGGGTAGTGCCGGTCTACGTGGCCCTATTACACCTGACCTCAGGATTCTTCTGGTAGTCCCACCACATCACTCCGGCTCCTGATGAAACTCACTTAAGTGTTGAATCCCTTCAGGAGACGCTGGACAATTAGTTGTGTCTGTCATCTTGGTGTAGATCTTGATCACTGGTTTCATTGTAGACTGAGCAAATGGTGTAATGTGAAAAAAATTATCGACACTTCATCAGCCTTATTCTTTCATACTGTTTTCATTAAATAAGTGTGATATCTATTTAGTTTTTGTTAAGAGAATTGAGCTAGAAAAGAAATTCAGGGAGACAAAATACACAGGAATCAGACTTGTAAAAGTTTAAGACAATTTTATTACATTATTCTTGCAAAAAGAGACAAAGTCACAGTTCACCCTTTGCACAATTCTCCAGGAGTTTGTTTAGCTATAAAAGTGAGACAGCATCTTCTTAATGGCTGAATTGTTTTGAGTCTGTATTGAAGGCCACCAAAAGCAGCACAAAGGTTCTCACAGTGCTGACATTGGTCATCCTTTAACACAGACTGCAAATTAAACATAATTTGTTATGAGACAAAACAATATTTCTCTAACAGTTTTGTTGTCAGTTGGTTATTTATCCCAAATGCCAAACTCCACATTGGATCATTGCTCTTTGCTTAAAAGCTGTTAGATGCCATTTCGGTTTTTAGGCAGTATTGCAAAAATGTACAATTTCTCCTTTACAGTGAAAGAACACAAAACCTGTGTTTGAAAGATCTTTTCAATATATGTTTGGATTTACAGAACCTTTGTTTCGTTGAAATTTTAAATTGGAAGCACATTGGAAAGATTTCCTAACCAAAGCACAAAGTCATACCATGTCACTAATAGGAATGTACAGTTAAAATCTAATGCTGTGCTTTTAGGTTACAGAGCAAAACTCACACGCATTGACAAAAATATTTGACAAACATTCAGTCAATATTTAAATAAACCCACCAAGTTTATTCAGACCAGCTTCAGAAAGAAAGAGTGACCATCTGCTGCAAGATTCACATCTTTTTCTGGTAAAAGCTCGATCGGACTGATGCTGATTTGACCACAAAGTGTAACAAAATCCCCACTACAGCTTCGTCTTTCCCCACTTTTCACCTTGTGCGGTATCAGCCCATCTCAACCAGCATAAATCTCTGTGTCCCACCTTCTCATTCCCAGCTGCCCAGGTATCACTCAACACATCCCGGCTTTATCCCCCACCTTCAATTTGGCTTTATTGCCAACCTGGAATTCCTGGTATGTCCAGAGGTACACCCACACCCAGTCTCTCCACACACACACACACACAGACACACACACACACACTCAATCAACAATGCAATCACATGCCAGGGCTTGCGATTATGGTTTTCCACAGCAAAGCACATCTTCCACTGGCAGGCAGCCTTGGCACTGATTCATGCAGACATGGTCAGATTGGGTTTAACCAAACCTCTGTCAATGCACTAGCTCCGGGGCCCTGTCTGCATGTCTGTCACCGCGAGCAGGTGGTGCCTGCAAGCTGAGTTATAGTCTGAGATTTCACCTCCGCCTGTCCCACCCCTGAACTCGCTCAGAGACCTCTCCTTTGTGTCGGGTGGCACCGGAGGAATCATGTTGCCCGTTTGAAATATTCATACAGCGCCAGTCTTGATGAAAAGACACATTCTTCTCACTCCCACCTTTTCTGCTGAGGAAGTGTTGAAGTCGACCTGCCATGGGGCAGAAACAGATCCTGGCTGTAGATGCTGGGAAAATGTGTCAGAATCTGAGAGTCAAGTATCCCAAAGAGAGAGAATTTGAATGGGCGCATACCTTTTAGATACGCAGACACTCACGCAGACATCCACACATGGTGCAAAATGTGTCCTCACGTGCACATGCATTAATGCTTCGCAAACTGCAAATGATGGATGATGTGCATGAAATTCTTCTACACTTAGCAGACCGTTACCTCCCCTACAACACCCCACAGTGGGAATAGGTAGAGGTCGTCTTACATTTTAGCTGTCTCGTGGGAAATGTAAAAAAACCCCCCAAAAAAACAGTCCAACAACATGTGGTCCACATAACACATGACTCTACTCGGAAGTTTACTGTCCTAATAATATGGCTAAACAAATGACAAGTCAAACAAAACGCTTTGGCCCTCCTTCTGTTTTGAAAGACAAACAAACCTTGCATACTTGCCCTCGTCTGTTGATTGTTCGGGGAATGGAGGGTAAACATAGTGTAAAACTCGGAAGATGTATCTCATAAATCTCTTATTTACTTGTACTTTCCTCTCATGTATAGACAAATGGTTCTGGACATGTGAGAGTTCATTTTGGGACTCCTGGGCTTTGAGTTCCATAACAAAATCAGTATGTAGAGGCCAGGATTTGATGATTATAATGGTAAATTCAAGCAAAGTAGATGAATGACCTTCAAAAGGAGAAACGACAGAAATGAAAGAAATTCATGATGATAGATGATGAAGGGGAGGAAACTTATTCCAAGCGGGAAGGTAATGGCATCCTGGAAGCGGTATCAGATTGATCTTTGAGGAAATGTTGGAAGATAATTATATTAACAAAGTTTCAGTCTACATTCAGTCGGCACCACAAAAATGTGTGTAAGCAGATACTTTACTTGTTGCTTAGTTTGAGCCCTTTTTGAGTGTTTGTTAGTACATGTGTGCATTCCTGTGCGTGCAGACGGTGTCCTCATAGCACCTCAGCTGCTCTGGGAGGTGCTCTCTGTGCTCGCTTTGCTCTCTGTGCACCGTTGACTCTGAAAAGCGCCACTTCAGTGGAATAAAGCTAGCCTGTCATTAGCGAGCATGGCATGGGCATACTGTTTAACCATTAGTGAGGAGTGGAGTTGCCGCACCAAGCTTTTCCAAGAACAGCACCACTGTGCCACAAGGACAAAGAAAAGGAAAATTGCACGCTGCAGTGACTTTTGCTTGTGAGAGAAAAACGTAGAGTGTGTGTGCAAATGTGACAGTTTTTACACTCATTTTGTTTTATTATGGCAAGTTTGATGCTTGCCTCACAAAAAGAACTGGCCAAACTGTAATTCCTTTTTCTCAGTAACCATCTACCCGTTTTCCCTATTTTCAAACCACACACTCCACATTGATTGACGGCCCACCAGGACCCCGGCCCCAAAGATCAGCCGTTCAGCATGTTTCACAGGGTTGTGGGCAACGTGGCAAATATGGACGAACGCACTTGTGACGCAGACTAGCCGGGGGAACGGTGGAGTCGGTGTCTCTGAATTACAGAGTATCACTGAAGGCACGCTGCTGCAACTAAACCACCTCATTAGATCGTGGTGACTGCATTTAGCCGGCATTTCCCCTCTCACACATCCAGAGAGGCCGCATAAGACATGGTGATTAACTGCCGAGTAAACACGTCCATCTCACAGGTCTCAGGTCCGTGCAGCACTTAGAAGACACAATGTACTGCAACAACCGACCAGAGAACACACAGGGACAGGCACAAGTTATAATTAAGCAGGATTCCCTGGGCTTAGAAGATTCTTAAACTCAAAAGTAACAACATACTGTATTTTTGAGAAATGTTGCTTGTAGTTTAACATGATGTTGCTCCAAGTTTTTCAGGTGTTACTTCCATCGTGCGACATGCTGGGCTGTGGCATGAAGGAGGGTAGCAGCTTCTCCCATCCCGTTGGTCGACGCATCCTCTCTTCAGCTGGATCCTTTTATGACTGAAAAGGGTTAAAATTATTTCCTTCTTACAGTAATTAAAGACACTTCAAAGACACACTGCACAAAACCCTTCAATTTTATTTCATAATACAAGTGAAGCAAAGCTGCCAATTTCCACACATAAAGAGTAAAAGTACGGTTAGTGAACTAGCTAATATCCTTTGGGAAATACGTTTTTTTGCATTTCTGCCACATTATGGAGGTTATGGGGGGTCAAGGGTCATGCTCAAGGTCTCCCAGTGGTGATCCGTCGGCCATGGGAATCAAATTTGCGAACTTCCGATCCCAAATCCGCTTCTCTAGCCTCTCGGCTACCGCTGCCCCCAACCACCTCACCAATTGCAGATTTTAAGAAATGTGATTGTCATTGGCTGTGAAATCAAAAGGCAATAAAAATAATTACTGGAAACATACATGTTGAAAGCTTTGAGTTTGGAGGTGTAAGTTGGGTGGGTAGGTTCTTATATATAGACATGCAACTGCCATAGCTGCGACATTCATTGCTTTTCAGGTGTGCAGTAATGTTTTTGATTGTAGAGTAGCAAGCTTGTGTTTAAGTCCCACTGCCAACACTGTGGGCCACTGAGCAAAGCCCTTGACTACTATAAACTATAAACTACTTTTTTTATGACAAACACAGACGCTCTTGAGGTAAATATGCATGGATGCATTGCTGTATAGCTTCATCGTTTCCTGTCTTGGAAAAAGAGGTGAAATGAGAGTTCTTTAAGTCCTTCATTTGAGACTAACTTGGCCAAAAAAATCCAAATACCACAGCAGAAAAGCGTGCAATGGCTGGATTAATTATTGGAATATCGGCAGCAATGCAGGGCTAATTTGCTGCACACTTCATTTGGTTTTTACAACCTCTTGTCTCGTGGGGTGTTGTAACAGAGTTTACCCTTGTCTGGGGAAGTGTTTTTTAGCCATTTACTGATGTCTGTAGTCAGTGGTTTGACTTTACTCAAAGCAATGTGAAACATCTGCCAAGGCCTCGCTGTTGCTGGGTGGAGGACAAGAAAAGGGAAAAATAGAAGAAAAAATAAGAGCCTTTTTTTTTTTCTTTTTTTTTTTTTAAAGATTTCATGTGTGTTTACTGTAAGTACTATACCCTAAATGGTCACCTCATTTTTACAGTGATTCTAAGTACAAGTTTTATTTTTATTGTCTCCACTTCTTCAACATGAACAATATATTGTATTGGTATTTATTTTCTGCATTTGTCATGGTGCTCTAGTGTGTGTGTGTGTGTGTGTGTGGTTTCAGAGAAAATGTGTACTTGTAGTGTCAAGGTCATGCTCAGGTCACGAATGCTGTGAAGAGAGGAGACAGAGGTGTTGGGAAAGAGCTCGGCCCTGCCGGCAGCGTGACCTACCTCTGGAGCAGCAACTCAGCTCTGCACAGACATCTGCAGACACCCAGTCTGGATGAACAGCTGGCCAGGATGTCTGGGGGAAAAGCAGGGGGAAAAAGAGAAGAAAAAACCTATTAGGATTGAGAAAAGAGGAAGGTAAACACAATTCATACACACACGCACACACACACACACACACACACACACACACACACACATATATATGTGTGTGTGTGTCTGTGTGTGTCACTTTTTCATGTAATAAGTTTACAACTTTGTTTATATAAAAATTCAAATTCTCAGTAGGGGACCTGCACTCTCACAAAACTCAAAGCCATGATAGATGTTTAATAAATTAATTAATGTATGTTTATGTTATTTTGCTAATCTTGGAGAGAGGCAGCATTCACACAAAGCTAAAAATTAGTAGTTAATAGTCTGAAATTAATTATAGTCTGTGTGTTGAGTCCACATTAATTCTGTGGTTTTCCCTGAATAAATATCCTTTACAAGCTTCAGTCTTCAGTAGAAAAACAATTAATTGCAATTAATTACAGAAATTGTGCAATTAATTAGTTAAAATATTTTAATCGATTGACAGCACTAGTCTTTTTAAAAAACGCCGGGGTGGAGGGACGATAAGCACCAACCAAAATAGAGAATTTCATTAAATATGTACAAAAATACTATTATCATTATTATTCTTATTATTATTATTATGCTAGCATAAATGTATACTGGGGCTCTCACTACATGGACTATACTCAGCTGATTTTGAAAAGCTATCCTCCCTACTGCGGCAATAACATATGTATATGTAGTATACGCTGTGTGCTGGGGAGATAACGCTACGGTGGACACGTTGGTTGGAAATGGAGAACAAATGATGATGTGAAAAAGGGAGGAGTGTGGAAGGGGCTTCCACTGCCTCCTTCTCATTGGCTAGGCATGACGGCATTCTCCCTTGAGCCCCCCACCCCCTCCCTGCTTCACCCATCCTGCACTCCTCTCCGCTCTCATCACCCCTCCCTCAATCTGTGTTCTCCTCCCTCCCCCTCCAGTTCAGCCATCGCCATCCACATCACAACAGGAGCGAAAGCATTAATAGTAACAGTCTGGACCTAAAGGACAAAAAGATCTGTGTTTGTTATTGGGGGGGTTTTTTTCTCTCTCTCTTCATTTTTTTACCTTTCCCGGATGCCTACCTGGAGTTCATTCTCTACCTTACTTTTCCGTTTTTCTCTCTCTTTTACCTCCTGCTCCTCTACCTTCTCCTCCTCTTTACTGGATATGAATTTCTCCAACACGCTACCTCTGTCCACCACCAAGACCTCTGCAGCGGAGTCGCCCATGCTAGCTGTCAGCTGTTAGCATCACAAAGAGAGAGAGAGAGAGAGAGAGAGAGAGAGAGAGGGGAAAACAGAAGGAGGTGGTGTATAAGAAACACTGTCTTGTCTGCTTTGCCTCGCCCCAGCTGCTTGCCAGGACCAACACTCGTCACAGTACAGCGACACACACACTCATGCAGTCACTCTTCCGTTCAGCCTGTGCCGTTCACCGGAGGAAGTGACTTTTCACTGAAGGCTTCTTTTCATTGGCTTCTCATCTGCAAGCTCTTCTGATTGATATGGATGGGAATTTGCTGAGAAACAGGCGTTGGAGTCCACGCTGGAGCTGTTGACGGAATTCACTGAAGGCGAGCAGCAAAAAGACTGAGGAAGACTATGGTTACTTACAGTTTCCATTTTTGGGACCATTTCTCAGCTGGCTTTTTTCATTCATTGCTCGGCTGACTCAGTGGGTTCAGGATTCACTCAGCCATAAACCAACACAAACACACTGCGCGTCATCTGCTGAATGCACAGCAATGACATCCTTAAAGCGAACCGGACCACAGCTTGTCTCTGTCCGCCATGTCTGGTTTGCCTGCCCAGAAGCAAAGCAAATGAAATAAAAATTTTATATTTTTATTTCAGGCTTTCTACTTCAAAGAAAGCCCCAAATTTTGTCATCTACCTAAAAGGAGCAGCCTCCTATTTGGAGAGAGGGTACCGTATCGGCTGCTTTGATGTGTCGTCTCACACACACTGAGCCTTCAGCATTAGAGCCACTCTTCAGGGGGATTTCCTCAGCGTCTTTGAAGTGTACCAACGAGGGAGAAATCAAGAAAAAGGTGGAGTACTCAGCCATCGGGGCTGTCTGCCAAGACAGCAGCCCACGTGTCGAGCTGCTTTGTTGCTAGGCAACGGCGTACCGGAATCGAAGATTGGTTGGTCGGAGTTTGCCAAGAAGAAGATGAGAGTGGGCATTGTGACTGGATTTCAGAGTGACTCCGGCAGGTAGCTGAACACACAGCATTATGCCGAAGACAGCGTCAATACAGCATCTTCTGACTGTTACTGTGTCGCACCCAGATACCATCACTGGGCTCTGACAGTGGCACAACTGAGTGGCCTCCACCATCATCCTGTCCACTTGTCTAAATTCTGTGGTAGGCCAAATGAAGGTTGTCTCTGCTAAGGTCCGAGGCCTTACACCCCCGGAGGCTGTGCCTGCTGAGTTGTAGAGTGTCTCCATGAAATTTCTCACCCGACTGTCATCCGAAACATCGTCCTGTTGCAACACTGCAGCAGTATCTCGGTGTCTCTTCTCTAGCTGTTGGTCTCCGTCGTTCACCAGGACTTGGCCAGTTTAACAAGTTTGATCTTGAGGCTTATAGAAGTTCAGCTTGCCTCTGCTGTCAGTGTACACGTTCTCCACCTCTCTTATCAACGCCTGGGGAAAACCTACTGTGACTTCCAAACGACACGCTGGAGTCATCTGCCACCCTGGCCCCAGAGCGGGACCACCCCTCTCCCTCGCCCTGTCCTACCCCACCACCATCTCCTCCACCTTCTCCTTCCCCTATCCCGGCCCTCACCCCACATCTGCCCCTTCCAGCGGCACACAGGGCTGTGGAGGATGGAGAGGGAAAGTCAGAAGAAGGAGCCCACGGCAGCCAAGCTTCACCGGACTCTTTCTGCAGGGTAATGGGTCTCCTCGGGATGGGACACCGGCTCTTCGTCCCAAAGCTGCTGGCGGTGAGAGAGGGCAAGGGTGCAGGCCTACAGATGAAAGCAGCAATGGCCAATTGTTTTTGCAGGGTTGATAATGTGACTTTTGTTCATATTGGAGGCTCAAGGATTTCTGAAAAGAGTATTATTTGATTTACTTATGGCTTTTTTTTTTTTGGTGGGTTGCATTTTGCATTTTGATCCCTGAGGATCAATGAAAACTGAACCAACACTATTAAATTACTAGATTTAATTCATAAGTGATGGCTAGCTGTTATTCAACATGAGCCAAAAGCTCTGATCCACATTCCTCTGGTTCATTATTGTGTCAACTACAGGTCAATGGTATAGTTTTGGAAATGTATTTGACCAGAGCCGAACAGATCGAGCAAAGACAGAACATTTAAAAGTATACATAGCTAACTCAAAGTTGTGATCTCACTCTTAGAATAGTTGTGTAGTTTTACACCACAAGATGGCGTCGTCTGTTTGTTTTGGAACTCTTACTGACGAAACTCCAAGAAACAAGCTTTCAAACCTTGGTACACATCATATTTAGCAAAACGGAAAATAGTTGGTAGGAACGGATCAAGAGGTCTGGTCTGATGAGAGAGCATGACTAACATTGGTCTGCATTTCAGATGCAAGGTAAGCATGGCTGCACGGATTGAAGAGAACAAATAGAAATTTTAAAAACTATGGTCGATATGTTTCCTCACATTAAGCAACATATGACAAAGGTAAGGTAAAAACTCAACATTACCAAACTGATAGAGAGTTTAAGAATAACCTGGATGGGTTTGAAAAGCAGCTTTGCTGCACAGCTGTACCGCAGCTGTTTTATTATTGGCACTTTATTGAGAAAAAACACTCTGCAAATGTGACTTTCACTAACCATCTCATGTTTATCCTTGTCTCCACCCCCTGACCCCCCCCCCTCCATCTCCGTCCACCTACTCATATCTTCCTCTAGACATCTAAAGAAGACCTTTTGCAGGCAGACTTCGAAGGGGCTCTCAAGTTCTTCAGAGTTCAGCTCCCTAAACGATACAGGGCTGCAGAGAATGCTCGAAGACTTATGGAGCAGGCCTGCAACATCAAGGTAAGAAACCAGTTTATCTTCTAAACAGATCCTTTTTGCTCACCAAAACATGCTGCTTTTCACTGGAACATTCACCCAAACTGGACAAAAAAACACATCATTCTGTCGATAAGAAATTCCTGCCTTGGTAACTCACACTGAAGTGCAAATACGTAAAAATCAATGGGCCACAAGTTCAGACTTTAACTGCCATTAGAATTGTTTACTGGAGGATTTGACCTACACATTATTTCAATGTACTTGACTTCCAGTTATTTTTGTGTCATTTTAATTAGAGATCACGAAGATGACCTGTCTCAAAAAGCTGTACTTGTTCTTGATATTTATTCTCTTATTTGTGTTTTCAAGCATTACAACTGTGGGTCATTTCTTGTTCTGGGAGGGGGCTAATGATACTTTGAAACATCACTTTTTACAAAGCATAAAGTTCCCAAGCACTACAGATGAAAGTTTTAAAACTTTATGTTGTGCGTTTATGTATAGGTTTAATCTATAGTTCATTTTGTTTTGTTGGCAGTTCCTCTTCACAGCTTCTTTTTTTCTGTTTTGGAGAATGCTGCGTATTTTTATAGTTCCTGTTTTTTGAAACATGCAAGATGAAATAAAGTTCGCATGGATAGGAATCAGATACTCCTCCAAAAAATGTGCCAGGTAATGTTTTCAAGGTAACACTCGTGTTATCATCCTCCTTCTGACCTTTAAGAGGCGGCTGGCATTTCGAGAATGTGCTGAGGTCACCCAACACCACAAGCAGTACAAGCAGGGTGTGTGATTGAGGAAGGAGAGAGTTTACACAGAAAGATGGAGAAGACAATCATTATCAGCCCTTCAGTGTGTCTTCATTGTTTCTCTGTATCTCCATACAGTTAATATTTAACTTGTCTGGATCTTTGAGTATGTGATCAGTTGATAAAGCAGTGCTGAGCTCTGGAGCTTGGTACACACACACACGAAGATATTTATACATTTCTTTTGCTAAGATATCATGAATTCATGTAAAGATTATAGTGAAACATTTTTGCTTCAAAACCTCACATAAATGCATTATGATGTGAGCACTATGGCGTACCCTTCAAACTACGCATTGGCCATTGAGTCGCCTGCCAGTGAAACATCACTGTGCTTATTTTATCTTTAAACTGTTGTTGTTCTCTAGTTTTTGACATGCATGAAGGAAAAAAAAAACAACAATACGATGAAAAAAGAAGTGTCCCAAAAAAAGCATCTAAATGTGGAGATGGTGCGCAGGCAGCTGAAGTGAGCTAAAAGAGGAAAGTTCGTTTGATGGGATGGCACAGCCTCGGGGACAAACACACTCTGTTCGCTCTTCTTTGCTATCTTTGTGGTATCACCGTTAAAGTGTGCTTTGAAGGTTCTTACGCCATTTACATATTTTCTCTTGCTGATTCACTTTAAAAACAAACTATTAACACAACATTTTTCAAGGGAATCTTGCATCCGCCCAAAACCAGCAGCCTCAAAATGTTTTGACAGTGCTGTTTATGTAGTAGCGCCAGTAGCACTGGAGCTATATGGACCGCCCCGTCTCAATATGGCCTCGCTAAAAAGAAGAGTCAACAATATTTCTTTTCACATCAAATTAAGGAAACGTTGCATTTTTTGTAAAAGGGGTCCAATTATGGAACAATCTAGACAAGGTCTGGAAAGATTCTAGAACACATGCTATATTCACAGGAGTGATTAAATCCACTCTATTATTGAAATACAAAGAAATGTCATAGGATCACAGTGTTTTGTTTGTTGTTGTTTTTTTAATTAAATTTTTATAATGTTAAATATTATAAAATATTATAAAAAATCTCTCATACAAACAAGAGTCGCTATTTGGGCCTCTCGAACTTTCTAGTCATTTTGTTTGTTATTTGCTTCTGATGTTCAATGGAATTTGATTATTTGAGATTAAGGGGTAGAGTATATATGTTTAATCTTCTTGTTTGTTTGTTTATTACAATGGATGAAACAAACTAAACTAGAATCTAAACAATGAACTTTTCTCATCTTAGAAAATGGTATCAAATGTTTGATTGGCTTTCATATCCTTTTTTTTTCTCAAATGTTTATGCAGCTTTCCGGCTGTTTCCTCTCCACTCACAGTAGTGTCTGGATATCACATTAAACTGATTTAGAGGTGCAATGCACATTTAGCTTTGCTTGGTACTGAAAATGTCAAACAAATTAGGAAAACTATCCATCTACTTTCAAGCCTTTTTAAGTATACAAGAATCAAAATGGACTTGGCCATTGATTTTGGAGTCTTGACGAGGTTGTGATCACAATTGTCAGATTTATGAGAGAAAAAGACGCAAATCACCCAAAAACTTAATGATGCCTGAGTTGGACCTCTGAACTATGCTTGATTTTTTTTTTTTTTTTTCCTGTGGTGTTATTTTTAAACGCACTGCTCATTCAAGTTTTTAAATAGAATATTCCCTGTGTATCAATTACATAATCCAGAGAAAAGCTGAGAGAAAAGTGAGGCCGCAACTAATTGAAAAAAATAAAGAAAATAAAGGCTGCCATTCACTTTTCTCTGCTTTGCCTCCGACCATCTGTCAAACTCCAGCCTGCTCACCGACAGATCGCAGTGCATCACATCAGATTGTAACATGTCAGACTGCGCATCTCCATGAACTCATGCATCCTGTCACATCATGTCAGATCTAAATCTATCACATCATGTCACTGAGGCCCACAAGACGGTGTGTCACACCGTATCATCGTCCGGTATTCTGCTTCTGATAACATGCCATCATTGTCATGCTCAATCCAAATATACACACAAGTGCATTTTATTTCTATGATCATTTTCATGATTCTTCACAGTAGATCTCAAACAATTCCTATAACAATTGAATGTTATTGTAATAACACAGCAAAGCAAGATATGTTTCTATTGGGTGGTGACATCCTTTTTTAAATATCTCAATCCCAATAATTGTTAACATTTTTACTACATAGAACATTCCCAAGGTCATTGAGTTTTTTTAAAATGACTTTCTGTTCCTCTATTTTTCTTTTTCATCTCGTGAACTAGCCTAACAAAACCATCTTTGTTTAGTTGAGTGAAATTTAAGAAACACAGTGCAATAGTAAGGAAATGTATGTTTTGTATTGAATAAGTCTCTACTGAACAGAAATCCTGAATGCAGACTGGGATGTGATCCTGCAGCATCCTGGTGACCAACATGATAATAATTTTTGAGTTAATTTTTTCATTTCTTCAATTAATAAAAGGTTAAAATGCCGACATGTCCCATATTTTCAGGCTTCAATCATCCCACCCACTGAACTGAAGAGTCAGTAGCACAATGAAGATTTGGCAAGTTTTTCATGATCACAATCCACATACTCAACTCTGTTGCTCAAACCAAACAAAAAGTAATGTTCTTCACAAATAATCCTTAAAGGTATCAGATCTATTGGCAATGTTACAGAAACAATACAGTCTACCAAACACAAAAATCCTTATTTTTTGTTTAGTTTATCTGGATCTAAATTATTTGGATATTTATCAAATATTCATTAAAAGATATTCATTAAGGCTTCAGATGCTTATCTTTGTCAGCCATCGAGGTCCAAGCATCTGATCATACAATGATGTTTATCAAGGAACACCTGGTCTGACTCCTTGTGTACACACACATAATAATATAAAGCTACCCCAGAAGTAAAATCAGCCCTTCGTGGTGGTATTTTGTTTTTTTTGCATATATATGCATATTGGTAGACATATATGTGTCTTAATTCATTTCCGTTGCGGCTATGTGGCGTGTGCTATCAGTTATTTACTCCATTTACTTTAGTTTTTTTTCCATTTTAGATTGTATCGCTATTAAAAACACATTACAATCGAAGATTTAAAAAAGGGACAAGGGCACAGGGAGCGGACTTTGAATACATTGTACTCATCCATGTGTGGCAATAAACCGAGCCTGTAGATACAATCATTTTGTACTTATTTTGTGTGAAAGGCAGGCTACGCTTATCCACCAGCAGAGACAAAGGACAACCCAGCCTGTCTAAACCACACCGACTTTTCTTCAGCTTTTTCTACATATTTCTCTCACTCGACGTTCAAATCGGATCAGCCGAACTCCATAAGCTGCTTAAAACAGCGAAAGAATTCACTGGCACCTTGGTTTGATGAACACAACGGGTAGTAGGGTGGCTTAGGGTGGGGATTATGTGAAGAATTTGAATTTCTCAGCCTCCTTTAACATCCTCCTGACCACAGCTGGAGTGATGACTTTGAGGAAAATGTCATATATTAATGTGCTTCTCAAGAGTTGACTGATTAATCCCCCCCCTTGAATGCAAAGGAACGAGCACGTGTGTGCGTACAGAAATATAGAAAAGACAGTGAAGACTTGTGTTGCTGAGCACTGCGACGGATAATCTGACCTCAGAGAGACTCAAGTTACATTTCTACAAGTTACATTTCTGTCTATTTTCACCTGGTACCACAGAGCTGTAATAAATTCTGCCTTTACAAAGGTAAAGAAAAAAAACAAAACATTATTCACAAATATCATGGAGGTGCAATATTACTTTTGTTTTGGATTGAGTTTGATTTCTGACCTTGACTGAACTGTATTAGGAGGTGCTGTAAACCACACAAACCGACGCACATCAGCCATAGTTTATGTTTATTACCATTTTGAGCATCCGTCACCTTGTGTTGCTGTTTATTTGAAAAGTGGCCCGCGTGCAGTCTCGTCAGTAAATTAGATTATACTTATTTTCAATGAAAGTGCTCACTTGCTATTTTTGACGACGAGATCTTAAGTCACTCTTTTTACGTTTGTCCCATTTTTTTGAATGCTATTTTCAAGAAAGACTTGCACTTAAAACATTTTTATGTTTTTTGTTTTGGGGTTTTTTCTCAATAGGTCTGGACAGGCATATAAATAGTAATGATCTGGGTTAACATATGCAAGAACTCCCATAATGTTGTGATCGTGGCTTCAAATCACTTCTTTTTTTTAAACTTTTGAAAGAAACTGTCATTTGTGGTAGACTTGTTAACCTTATTTTAAGTATCTAAATAACTAACTTGGCTTATTGACTCCAGTACTGTGTGCTTTTCTATATCATTTAATAAATACTTTAAAATCAGTAGGGGTTTTTTGTGCAACATCAGAAAAGTGCACAGCATCAACAACAAAAGGATTTTACCGTAATCTTACCGACTGTTTAAATGGCAAATTTAAATAGTTAAGTTCAAATGGCACGCAGCTCTATAAAGATAGAGTTTGACGCATTTCTTGTAAGAGAAATCTTGTGCTGTCGTCACACAGAAGACTTCGTCAGGTCCTTCGTGAGGATGATGCAGTATTTAGGCTTTTCCCAACACAGCTACGAATTGTCTTTCACTTTACGTTCTGGATTTTTGTCATTGGAACAAACCATATGCAACTGTGAGCGACAAGTCACTGTGGTTGATCTGACAACTTCCTTCCTATCGCTCTCAACCTCATGCGCACAGTCAAACAAGCCTTTATCTGTATTT
>OMNM01005884.1:7240-17369 GCA_900302745.1 Parablennius parvicornis
GCCCCCCCCCCCCCGACAAACTCACACGTGCGTATGCAAAAAGGAATGAGAAAAAAGATTTTCTACATTTTTTTTGAAGAATCACTTTTCTCTTCGTTTTATTATATCTATATATTTACTCGATTACAACGATTGTCATTGTATCACTACGTTGCTCCACGATGCATGCATAAGGCTTGTGAGTGTTAATGAGATAATATTTGCTATCTGAGTATACATAAATCACACAATTTATTGAGATGGTACACTATTTCTTCCAGTTCTGCTAGATAAGTTTTAAGTAGATATTTGATTATCAGAGGATGAGGTTACAGTAATCTGGGTTTATTTCGCTGAGGCAGCAATTCCCTGTTGTGGTCCAGGAAGTTGATAAACCACCAAACATATCGCTGAGATCCCTCACATAGCTTTACCAACAGCCACATGTTTGTATACTCGGCATACTCATCAATCAATCCATTCATAGATTCATTCTTCACCGTTGGCAAGTAAACTTTTCTCCATCTCTGTGTGTCAGTTTGGCCAAAAATCAAAGCTCAGATTGATGGACTGTTTTCTGTTTGGCTTTATGTGTGCACTTGCGCCTGTTTGAAAGCTGGTCCCTTTGGACAAGCTTCAGTCACAAGCACTTTATCCGCAGCACGCCCGGAAGTTTTCAGTTGGAAGTGGGTGTGTTCTGGCCACGTGGACGTTCATCGGATCCAGATAGTATCAGGAATATGCCCTCTATCCCTTCCTCATGGGCTGGCAGAGGCACACAGTGCCTTGATATAGAGCCAGTCACTTCAAACACTTGGAAACTACACCGCTGTGCATTCGGAGATGTGCTTTGATCAATTTGCATGTTTTTCATTCAATTAATTATTTGTGAACTTATCAGCTCATTGTTTTTTTGGACTTATCATGAATGAACGTAAACATCACAGAAACCTAAATGACAATTCAAAATGCTGTCTGCTAAAATGTAATCAACAAGAAAGCTGAGAAATAATGAACTACTGGCATGAGCAGTCATGACCGCTACATCCAGATGTGTAACCCTGCTACATACATGTCAGAACAATTAAACTGTTTTTTGAAAGCCACATATTAGTTGTACATTTCAATTGAAATTCTTAAAATGTACAACATAAGCATTTTAATGTACTTGTGAATATATTCAGAGATTCACAGCCTTCCCAGGATAAAGGTTTCTAAGCCAACAGTTTTCTTTTTTTTTCCTTTCTCCTGTTTCAGTGGACAAAATCAGGACTTGGAAGAACCATCTACTTGCCAGTACCACGGCCCATCAAGTAGGAATGCAAATTCCCATTAAAGCTCACTGATGCTGTTGTTTATGTTGATGCAAACCAATATTATTTTTGCTTTATGCTTCATATGCTAACAATTTCATTTCTTTCCCACTAAGTCTTTATCAATATTTGCTTTCGCCTTTGCCTTACCCGCTTCTATTCCTATCCCATTGTCACTGACTGACTGTCACTGCGTATCTTGCAGTTGGTACTTCTCATATCGATAACTGCATAACTGTTATATTCTCAAATTCAATAAGTGCTAAAAAGTGGAAGAATAGGACTTTGAACCATATGCTAATCATGACAGTGACTCCCATTAATTCCACTGTACATCAGAAATACAGTAATAATGAAGAACTGCTATATTAGACATGAAATTAATGAATATGACCTAACAACTAACAAATTAATTAATATGACCTTACAACTTGGAAAACAACTTGTTATTGTGTGCTCTTAACCTTTGTTTAGAATATTTTTGTATTCTTTTTGTCATTCACACATTTAAAATAATAATTTAAAAAATACTTTCAGGAATATGCCCTCTATTCTTAATTTCTTCCCCTACAATTCATTTTGCTTTGTTAAATGTATCCAACATGTAGTTGAGAAACTTGTCCTAACGGGCCTTTGAGTCACTTTACAAAGGAATTTCTCCACAAAGAGTTTGGTTTTTTATTCAAGTAAAACTTTATAAAAAATAAATGAAAACAAAACTTTACTGGACTGATAAAACACGCATTGATTGAAAGAGAAAAAGAATAATATCAGTATCAAACCATTCCAACGATAAATTATTAAAGCTGCTTTATTAATTGATCAGTATGGTCAATATGATTTATATTTACTGGTTTGCTATTTCAAAAAGAACAACAACAACAAAAAAACAAACCATGACGCCACACCTTAATCAGACCCTGGCTTTTCTTTTAAGTCTGAAAAAAATCTGGGGTATTAGAAAACTAACAGATCCTGTACTCATCATAGATTTGTGTTATTTGGAAGACTTTGGATGGTTGATAGTTTACAGTTTGATGCTTTTATATGCGATTGTCTTTTGAACAAAGAACATTCACCGCTGTGAATTTCTTCTTTATCCACTTGAATAAGTTGAGGACTTACATTCCCATTGCATGTACGTCGTCCGAGATTACTTATGTTTTCAATATAGTGGTCAGATTATTGGCCATTTCTAAAGGGAGTATGTGTAACCTGAGCAGTCCTGCTGTTCATGGTCCTTGTATGTGATCAGGTCGGCTAAGTTTGTCTGTTTTTCTCATGTTTCATCTTCACTTTCACGTAAACAAATTCCTGCCGGAGTGACGGCTGCTGCTGAGGCTTGGAAATGCTGCATATTGCAGGGTAAGTGCGACAGAGAGAAATACAAACACTAATGCCACGATAAAGACAGCAGAAGAGGCAGAGACCAGAAGAAGGACGCTTGTGTTTCTGTATTCAGCAGCTGGGTCTGTCTGACTACGTCTGTTCATTTCTTATCAGCGTGGGATCAGTGTTGCTTTTGCAGAACATCTTTATTGAAAACTGCATCCTTGTCCTTCACACTGCCGTCTTTTTGCCGTCGAACATCACTCTAAAAGATGAATGTAAATGTCTGGTGAACATCTGTGACCTTCTGCGCTACAGAAATCATGGACATTGGTTCCTGTCCAGTTTTTCATTCTTTTGAGCTTGTTCAATATGTGTGCATTTTTACAGCTCTCTAGTCCATCACTCAGACACGTACGCATGCACATGTACAGAATTGCCAATCTTGGTGTGAAGTGATTGAAAACCCCGGGAGCCAAAAACAGAACTAAGCATGATGACGGGGGAGTGAAAGGTTGCACGACAGTCTGTTTGCTCAGCGAACCGAGAGATGGGTGCAACGTGCTGTTGGCCTCAGAGCTGTGAAATAGATCAGCGTCACATTCCTTAGTTGATTTGAAGGTGATACACTATAAGATAATTAAGATTATAAGATACTTTGTGACACTAAACATAACGCAACACTTTAGTAAAGTAAAAAAACAAGTCTTACAATATATTTTCAAATGCATAATATATGGGAAATAAGCTCTGGTAAAAATCTGTTATTGTAACAGACACAATGTTTTTTGAGCTTTATATGAAGATGAGCATGGCTTTAATGATTTGTTTTCTGAGCCAGCTCCTGTTGAAACTTCACTCTTAATTATTAAAGCCAAAGAGCAAAACTGAGAAACTGAAGTGCTCGTCCCTGCACTGACTTTCTAAAAATATTCTCAAGTACACTTCTTCTACTTGAGCTGTGAACTTTTCCTGGACTCTTTATGTGCTGTTTAACTGGATTCAGATTTGTATGTAAAGCTCTGAACAATCATAAGTTAAATGAGGGAAGTGGGACATAAGGACGGCTGGGAAACTGTCGGGGACCACAGAGGACTGAAAGAAGAGGAGTCACATGTGCAGGACAGATACACAGGGAGTGTGCAGGAGATTCAGCTCTTGATATAACAGATCTGTTGTAATGCTGCAGCCACCAAGGATGACCTGTGTGGCCCAGACTGTGCTACTCATAACTTGTGGGCTTCGTTTATGTTTTTGTCTTATTGTGGTCATGTGACACAGACGCACATGCGCCCGCAAAGGCACACACATCCACGCAGATATGTACAGGTTGTGTTTTCAGTTGCATTGATTTATGAGTGTACTCTGCACTATTTATAGAGCAGTGGGGATTCATTGTTATAGCGTGGGCAAAAGATAGAGACACAGATGGAACTGTTTCTTGCTGCTTTCCATCCTTATTGTTCATCAACAGGGTCAGCAGAAGTGTGACTTTGCACATTTGTGCTGCTCATGAAGGAGCTTGGTGGCTCACATGCTGTAAGCATCAGCTTCTGGTTATCAGCTGCAGTCGAGACTGCACGTCTTTAATTCTCGGCCGCCACTGACACATTCATTGAGATGATGCTCATATTGTTGCCCATGCATTAATTCCACACTTAAATATGTGTGTATGCTGAGGTGCTTATTGAATATTTGTTCACCAGTGACAGTAAATCTCTGCTCTGAATGATTCATGTTGGTCTCCCTCCAGCCGGCATTACACTCTATCATCTCTTTCTTGCACACGTATGCTCACTCCTACACAATTGTGATATACAATCCACTATTTTGTCGTTGATAACCTATGTGTGGCAAAGAAACATAACTCTGTTTTAAATACCTGTGAACTACTTTAGATTTTGTTGGACAAAAAAAACAAATGCATGTAATCCAGAAATGTGATGGTGATTATCTTCCTGTTTGAACTTCCAATAGAAGCACCATGAAAGAATGCTGTAAGGTTAGTGTCGGTGTCAACAAAACAGTATGATTCATTCTGAAGTAAAACAGGAACTGGAAATTGGAAAAAAGGCTGATTTGATTTGATACTCAGTTAAACCATGTGGATCATCAAAGACATGGCAGCAATTCTTTACAGTGTGAAATCAATCAAATTCTAAGAAGGTGTTTTATCGAAACACGAGAGTAATTCTATAGCTGAGCAGCAGGAATCACACAGAGAAAAGCATTTACATTTTAACGGCTTTGTTAGTCTTCTGGGTAAAAGACTTCTCAGCACAACTTTGATGGCAGCAGTGTGATTTGGTGGAACTCTTCTGACAGTTTTCTTTTAGACCTGGGAGGTAAAGTGTGAATCACATTACTACGTTGTTCTACCGTAGGCAAAGAAAGGCAGAGAAAAGCCTGTTTATTTTTTTCATTTTCCTTGGCTGCTTTTATGCCTGATACCACTTTTATCCTGGCTCCAGGCTCAGTCTGAAGACAGATTCATTCCTCCACCTACATACTTCCCATCATATTGTGGTTCATCCTTCTGTGCCATAGTTCTTGTCTCTCTACATAATCAAATGAAACTCAGGAAGATGAAAACATTCCGACTGTCTCTGCTGGGATTAACATTGAAGATGGGCCCATCACTCTCCTGAATTGAAGGAGGCGAAATGCTCCCTCAAACTGAGCAAAGTGCAGGACCAGACCGGATCCCACCAGAGGTCTACAGAAACTCAGACGACATAAGCTGCGGTCCCACCGCATTGTTCGTCCCACTGACAAAAGTTGTGGTTGGTATGGAAAACACCGTAACCACCGGTTATGATTTCCGTCACCCCTCCGTTGAGGAACGGGTCTGAGAGGAGGAGCGACAACGCAGCCGTCCGCTGATTGGTGGTTACGATCGTCACACTCGACTTACCCACAATATTTACAATATTTCATTGGCCGTTCAACCCTCCCGTTGTTGTTTTCAGCCGCCGTTTTGCGCACACTGTTTGTTTTGTTAACTGAGTTTATTGAAACATTGGTGCGTGACACAACGAGGTGCAGACAGTCCTCTCAGTAACAAGAGGAGATTCAGCTGGACGCTGCTGTTCACAGAGCGGCGGCTCCAGGCTTTACTGGGACGGCTGTCTGAGCTGCTACAGCCAGTACTGTGCCAAAAACTGATTCCCATCCACGGGAGCGCACACTGCTTGTTCCAGTGGCTTTTATCAGGATTTACAGCCGTAACATAAAAATATACTAATCTGTATCACATATCACATATGTATAATAATGCAGCAATATTAAACTTATATATATTTATTTTACATGTAACCCGTCGGTAAATCATCTCAATTGCAGTTTGGTTTACATGTGCAACAGACAACTCAAACACATAAATACTGTTAACATTAATTATTGACATGTAAATGGCATGCAAGATGATACTATGAGCTGCAAATCCTTCCTTGTTAAATAGTCATTTCTTTACATACAGGAAACTTGAGACTTTCCCAGAGACACACTCTTGCTGTTACCATGTTCATACAGTGTTGTGGAACAGAACATGTGTCTGCAGCTACAGCCAGGCAGTAACGCTGGAAGAAGCAGTGCATGCTCCCTCCGACAAGAATCACTTTATGGAGGGGATCACTTCATGGCACAACACCTCTTCGCCCGTCACGTCCCCGTATCATTCACAGTCCTTCTATTTTAACTTCTCTGTTTGAGGTGGGACCGCACGACAGCTGGGCCTAGATATCTTCTGGCTGAGGACTGGAGGTCAGAATCAGACAATACGTCAGGTTTGGTTAACACTGGCTGATTTCTATGACCAATTTGTTTTTAATGTTCTTTTAGAAAATGAATGCCTCAGGGATTATTTATAATAACTGACATTATTTGATCATAAAAAAATCACATGCTTGGTATGCAACAAGACAAACCTTGTTTAACAATCTCCACTATTAAGCTGCAGTCTGGAAGAGGTGATACATCTAGATTCTCTTTCTACAGTTTCTGTCACTACTTATTGAGAAAGCCATATTGCGTGTCAGCCATGCTGTACCTTGTTGATACACTACTGTAGGCCTAGTGTTGATGAATGTACACTGCTGTAGGCACAGGCCTGTTCTGAAGTGTGTGATAACTGCTCCCTCTGACAGTCTGCACTGCTGATGATCGGTGAAATGATGAAGTGAAGCAAATCCTAAGGCATCCGTGGTATAATTTACAGTCACTAACACTGTCTCCCTGGGACTAGTTCTCCTCTGTTCTTGGTGTTATATGAGGTGGCTGTTTCTGTGTGAGAACTAATGGCTCTCAGCAAGAACAAATGTGGGCCTTAGGTCCTAATCCCTGCTGCTAACAGAAGAGCTGTCTACAAATATTGAATATATTTAACTTTGTACGAGCAACAACTCTGTCCCTAAAGGCTTTCTCCCTCTCTGTGTTGTGTGGGTGAATGGTAACAATTACTCCAGCCATGTGTAAGCAGAGTATCTGCATTAGAAGTGCAGTGCCTGTCCTTTTCCAGTTGGCTTTTTGTGATCATGTTGTCACTTTCACTGAGGCTGTAAGAAATGTTTCTGAAAGGTCAGGTCCATAGTGATGAAATTGCAAACCACATAATGTGCCAGTGGAGTCAGGTGAGCAAGTTACAAAAAGGGGAAAAACAATAACATTTGTATCCTCGATAGTCTCACCCTCAGTGGCAAGAAATACTTTTTCGTCAATTCAATTAAGTAGAAACAATATTATATTTGCTGTGCCAGTTTTATAAGAACTACCATGACTCTTGTTCTGAACTGCATGTTATGACCTGATTTGAATTAGCATCCTCTGATAATGCGTTAGCTGTGCAGTATATTGAGAGACAAATGAAGTAAAATGCTTAAATTGTAATTGTAATAAACTAAACAACTCAAAAACCAGGATAAACGTAGCTAACATTTTACTGTTGAAACCATTTTCACCACCCCAATTTAGTTCGTATTAGTTTGTGGTGAATGAGCCAAACCATTAAAATTAAATAGCTTTAACAGGCTTAGAGTCGATTAGTACCAGTGACGTGCAGTCAGGGTAGGCAGGGTAGGCAGGGCCGACCCAAGGCTGAATTAAAATGAACGAAATATTAGTTTGATTACTTGTTTTAATTTTAATTTATTTTTCAATTTGCGGTAGCCTACAGTAATGATTATAATTAAAAAATAATGTGATTGTGAATGACACGGAGACGTGTCGGGCAAAAAAGTGTGTCATAAAGTGATCCCCTACCAAAAAGTGATTCCTGTCCGAGGGAGCATGCACTGCTTCTTCCAGCGTTACTGCCTGGCTGTAGCTGCAGACACCCGTTCTGTTCCACAACACTGTATGAACATGGTAACAGCAAAGGTGCATCTCTAGAAATCATATTTTAATCGTGCTTCTGTACGAGCCCAGCAGCTCGTTAACAAGTCGGAGGGCAGCTTTACGTGATGCCCCTGAACGCAACACTCAATGCTGTCAGCTCCTGAATCATGATTGTAAAACACCATTAAAGAAACTTAAACAATTGTTCAATATCAGTCTCCATTCTCTCCCAACAAGATATATCTCATGACATGGCAGTGCATCCGTTGTTTGTGTTGGAAACACAAAAAATAAAAACCAAAGACACATTTGTTGCAGATTTGAAAGGACGAGTTAACAAAGGCTTGATGGGTTTTCCAGAAACATCAAAAAGGTCTGACAGGAACAAACATGAACTTATTTCTAAAGAGGAACCATCACTATTATATTGTGTAAGCGTGCATCATCTGTGACCTAATAGCAGCAGCACGGGAAAAAAGTAAATAAAGAAAAGAAAGAGTAAACACAAACACAAAAAGTCCAGAAGAAGGAAGGACAAAGAAAGTAATTAAAGGCTTTCCACTGACCAAGAGGGTAAATTAAAATCAAACGATTCTCAGAATCCAAGTTTGTTTGAAACAACTTCCCTGCATTTTACAGTATACTGCATCAGAAAATGTCCCTTTCTGGAAAAAAAAGTACAATTTGAGTTTGATGTTTACGTTCTCTGCGATATGCATGTGTGTCTTTGTGATTCTGCTAATCATTTCCTCGGACAAACTTTGTTTTTCAAATGACTTTATTGATCATTTAACCAAATGTACCATCAGATATACTACACAAGCCAAAATGTGACAGACGATGAGCCTCAGTCCGTCCACTGATACACAGAAACCAAGTCAGTTTTTCTTCTTAAAAGTAAGAAAATTAGTAAGGCCTCCACAAAGTCACCTAATTAAATCTTTTTGTACATGTTATGAAGACATTGATTGATTTTTTCATATATTTTCCTTACCAGTGGTGTGATAATTTAGCCATAGCTTCTGAAATAACAGAAAAACCTCACAGGCTACTACTTGGCAACGTGTCGTCAGGTTGAACAGATGAAGATGACAACCACTTTCAGTACAAACAGAATAAAGCCTACATTTGAAGGCTGTATGACAAACAAACAAAAAAAAAAAAAACATTTTACAAGTGTGCAGATCAGTTCTTTTTTTAGGCACCCAACATTTACAGTAAAGAAATGTGAGTCCAACTTAACACATATCCTAATATTTAACTACTGGAATTGGCAACGTGTTGTATCTTCATCCGTTTACAGGATGCTGTTCCAAAGAATCCTTTAACAAACACCCAACAAACGAACGGGAAATGTCTCAGGCCTGGATCCTCCCGGATCTGCATTCCTGGATGGATGGGCACTTAACCTCTGGAAACAATCCAGTGTTGTGTGTCCCGCTTCAAACTCCTGGAAAAGTTACTTTTGTCCAGCAGGAGTGAGATATCCAAACAGCTACAGCACTATCGTAAACTCTTCCCGCACACACAGCAAGCTCAGGGGTGGTGATTTTAGTCTTAATGTTCTGCCTTCCACATTCCTTGGTCAGTGCCACTGACGCGGTGCTACAGCAGGCTGCCCGGCCAGGAGACAATGGTTAGCGTGATTCTTCCACGAAGCTCCTTCAGAAGACGAACCAACGCTGTGTGGGTCATCCCCCAAGTACTTTTTCCATTCACCTCCAACAGAATGTCTCCACACCTACAAGGAAACAAAGATGAACAAAGATTAAAGAACACTCAATTCCATTGACACAAACGCACCCTCAAATATATTTGCTCATCAAACCAATATTGCTCTTTGAAACAGCGACTTTTCATAAATGTGCCATTGTCACTCTAAACCAAATGAAATAGAGCCTCAGAGGGGACATAAGAACAATAATGGGGTTTGAATAAAATCTTGCTCAGGATTCTACCAAACATAGTAAAATCTCACAAAATATTCTCAAGACTGGAAGACCGAGATTTTCAAAGGTTTTCTTTTCTTACAGTTTTACAAGATCTGGTAAGACACATCGCTCGGATCTAAAGAAACTTCGTTGTTCTATAAAAAATAATACACTTTTATTTTTCTTAACAGGGCCCACTTAGGTTTCTCATGTTTTCCCAGTAAACCGTGAGAAACCTCGGGGGTG
>OMNM01005884.1:18349-33293 GCA_900302745.1 Parablennius parvicornis
AAGACAACGTCAATCTAAAGACTTGGCAGCTCCTTTAATGAAGGCATGGGGTTTTTTTCCCCTTGAAATGTAAAGCAGGGGGATTGGTCCGACTTCTACATCCATCTCATAAAAATAAGGCAAGGCTATATGAAAACTCATCCACTCCCCCACTAGACGACACCACAATTTCAGGGACTCAGTAGCTGGTTTCAACCCACAATCAATTCAATGCTTGAGAAACAGTTTTATTTAATCATATCTATTAAAAGTAGGAGTTATTTATTGCTGTCAATGCACCACTTCTCAAAACCTTTTTTTAATGAAAACATTTCTCAATGCACCAATCGGAGAAAACGTTTTTCACTCTCAGATGTCACTCTCCTGTAATAGCAGTGCATTTTCTAGCCGGAAAGTTTGTTTTAAAAGTATAATTAGCTTTCTTCTCCCAGCTGGCTCTGTCAAGATTTCAGTTTGCTCCAGCTGGCAGAGGTCAAGAGGATGTAAATTATACCGGACTCAGGAAAAATATAAAAGTGTACATAGAGTAGACACTGAGGCTTCATGAAATGCTCACCTGGGTAGCTGCAGCCATGACACCCACAGTGGGGAGTAGTCGTCACTGGGCAGCGGGCTCTTGGTGCTATCGGTGGGCGACGGCACAAGACAAGGCGGCAGCGTACATTCTTGCAGACCTTCCTCAGGCGGACGCATCTCCAGGACCTTGAGCACGACGGGAGAGGACGTGTTCTTCAGGTTGGCAACGGCCTCACCACGTGTCACGCCCGTCAGATCCACCCCGTTCACGTTTAGCAAAATGTCACCTGTGGTTGTAGAGGGGGTGGCGGAGAGGAGGTGAGGCACAGCTCATTCTCTGCCTGAAGGTGCTGCCCTGTTAATAGCTTTCTAAAAGACCTCACAGGACAAGGACTCATCATCTGCCTGTTTAATATTCATACGCTTCTCCTCCCCTGCTGGAACACAAAGGGATGGAAACCGACCGCCACCTGTGCTTTAAAAAGCCTTCCAGTGATGAAAGTGGTGTAGAGATAAATATACAAGCTTCATCAGGCTTGCAAGTGAGCGACTCAAAAAGGACACGTTTGCCCTGCGAGGATATGCAAATGCAGATTAATGCTCCATTACAATACACAAACTTTTTTTTTTCCGTGGCACAGAAACAGCTGCTGCTGCCGCTGCTTTGTCCCATATGAATCTAGTGATAGGCACTTTGAACTGCAAGGGACAACAGACACTTAATTCTTTAAGATCTTGATGCTACTGTTAGACCCATTCTCATCTCTCTTCAGGCAGAACATCATTTTAATGTGATGAGGGCTTTATAACCATCGAGTTATAGGACGGGTATGCTGATATCAGAAGTCGAGGTGAGAATATCCCAGTAATTTCATTTGCGTTGTGGGATCTCAAGACTACAGCATTTCAGTAACTTGTCCTGTGTTTGCTCTTTCAGACCAGAGTGATTTCATAAAACAAAAACTTAAACATAACCTTCATGATGAAACATTAGTTTTGCCAGCATTCATCACTAAACACTAAATCAATGAATGTCTGATTGCTGTGATGTTCCACTGATAAACATAACGGCAATACTCCAAAAGATGTAAGGGGTAGTGGTCTCCATCAAATGTAGAATTGCACATGACAAAGAAAAGAATAGAATCTTAAGACTCTTTCTAGAATCTTCAGCAGCATTTAGCATTTGTCCTCAGGGTAATGTTCTGGTAAATTGCAGATTGGAAAAGGGGTCCACAGCTGTTTGGTAGACTTGGGGATTTTCAAGCGATAAACACTGCAAACCACTGTTCAAGAGTGTTTTTGGACAAAGACACTTCAAATTACAAATTTTAAAAGAAAAATTGGGAGTAATCACAAAATTTGACATGAACATTCATTTTACCTTTGCGAATGGAGCCTTCCTGCCCCACCACACCATCAGCGTCCACATTGGTGACGTATATGGGTAGGTCCCACCCTCGGCTGGACATGCCACCCGCCACTGTCATGCCCAAGGAATCATACGGGTCCTTACTTAAAGTAACAGTCTTCTCATAACAAGCAGGCTTCTGACAAGAGTCCTTTACAATGGACATAGAAAGTAGAAAGAGAGAATGGTTGAAGCAGAGCACACAATGATAAAAGAAGTGCACCCCTGCCTTTTTCACATTCTGCACTTTAATGACGATGCCATGGTAAATCCCGTCATACAACCATTGCTGATTCTCTCATTATGGATTTTTAAGTATCTTTGTGAATCCGCAAGCGCTCCAAACATGACATGAAGTACGCTAAGTTCACCTTCTAGAGATTACACAATATAATTTGATTTTGTCGTTGTAGTAAGAGCAGCCGTACTTTTACACAACAGCAATGGTTTTCTCTCACACCTGCAGTAACTGTGAGACAATTTACATGAATGACCCCTGTACTGTGTGAACAAGTCCAATGACACAAACATACAATAGAAATCAATGAAAAGAATCAATGAAAACTCTCATTATCTGATTGTATATAATATATATTAGTTATTGGGATAGGACACCGAGGAGCTCAAGTGCCTCTCCTGTTTTGCATCTGTGCTCCCTTTAGAGTGCCTGATTTATTTATGAATGCCATGATGCGTCATTTCTTGTGGTGAATAAAGTGACAAAGTGTGGGAGGGTTCATTTGTGGCATGAGTGTTTGAGAGTCGGATGAGGAAGGGTTGAGTTGTAATGAATAACACATGGAGGGTGGGGGGGATGCAGCTTCTGCTGTTTTGCGTAATGTACTGCATTCACTGGCAGTCGCATGAATAACCTCAGGGCGAGATCCTGTGTGAAAACCACCCACACTCGCTGCATACCAACACAACATGTTGTGAGAAAGACCTACGACTTACACTCTTCTCTGATCCTGTCGTAGTCTATTGTACATTTGCTTTGAGTTCAGAATACCTTGTGAAAAATGCTTATATTCATGGTTGGCCAGTGTGAATACATCAGTTCCTAGAAACAAGAAGTAGAGCTTGCTGTGCTACTTGAATGACTTGCACTGTTTTGATGGGAAAACAATACCTCCATGGATCGCTTGCACCATATCGAGACTCTGTATTATGGCCAGTGGAACAAAACTCTTCTTTGTGTTGCAATACTGTACTTTATATCTGGTGTATATATAACTCCATGTGCTACTCACCAGCAGTGTTTGCTCAATATCCACAGGGGAATAAGGTGGGGGACCATCCATGCCCCAGGGGGCTTCTTGTAGGATATCTGGGGTGGGCAGGCAGATCTGACGAGACACTATGAAGTGGACACACTCCTCACTCGCCTAAAAAAAAAAGCATAGGAAACACAAGCTTTTGTTGATAATGTTCATGTAACAGTTCTGATGACAATTTTTGTATTCTGACTAAGAAAGATGTAAGATGATCAGTATCACTCATAGATACATGGAAACAAGGACGGAACAACAATTAAAGCCAGCAACACTACAGATGAATTTATGGAAAAACCAATTATGTAAACTCTGTTTCTTCTTTTTCAGAGGAAAATTAGCTTTGCCGTACCCTTACATGTTGCCTCTATAAAAAAAAATAGTAACAGCATGTTTACATTTTGTAAGATATAATAATAATAATAATTGCATCAGTAAATAGCCCACTCATGATTTCAGGTAGTTTAACCACCAATATACGGGTGGTTGCTATTAAGAATCTTCCAAGATTAAATATATTAATTATATCAAGATGATTTAGTCTAATAAAACCAAAATGTTTCTAACACGTGTCCACCAAAACCTCAAATTCATTATAGAGCTAATTGTCTCAGACTACAAGTAAACAGAAAATACATCATGTCTGCATGCCTAAATACCATTTAGTCTAAATTCAAGGTATATTTTGGAAATATTATTCTGAAAATAATTCATTTGCTTAGTGTGAGTGTGTGTGTGTGTGTGTGTGTGCGCCATGAATAAGGTAGTCCAACCAATTATTGCCTTAATTCGACTAATTTAATTTCTCTGCTGCCAATTCCTAATCACTCTGCTCTGAGAGGTCATCATGGCTCCACAGAGACCAAGAAGAATCAGTCAGACTGTTCAGACAGGAACTCTGAGCCCACAGACCCTGCACAGTTTACCACAAACACACTACAATTAACTGTTATTAACAAAAAACACACCATCATTGACTCATGGCATCTCCAGGAAACAGAGGCAGCCGCATGGCCCAGTCCATCAGCAGTCACCACAATTAAATACTATTAACTGCAGTCAGGGCAGACACAACAGCACAGCACAACACAATTACCCTGAATCACTGCAATTATCTTCAATACCTTGGGGACTTGGTGTAAGAACAGAAAGCAGTCGCTCATGGTCGGCAACAACAACCTGGCAAATTTGTTATAACTGTGAACTTCCGGTGTTGTGCTAATGGCTGCTTTTTCCTTTCACCCCTGCTGACTGACCTGAATTAGCAGCGCTGCATGCTCTGGCGCGCCATAGCGCAGATCGTGCCCATTGATAGCCAGCACGCGATCGCCAACACACAACTGTCCATCACGGGCTGCCAGGCCACCCTCCAGCAGGTGGAAGATGTAGACGCCGTGCTCTTCTGGTCGCCTCACTAGCTTAATACCCAGCTGTTCCTCCGGCGTGCTTTTGTTCAGGACCACGTGGACGCTGTCATCCCTAATGGGATGGTGGGGCAAGCCATGAGGCGGGTGGCCTCCGGTGATTTCGTGGCTGTGTCCATGGCTGTGTGGGTGGCCATGTGAATGCGAGCGGTAGCGATGGCGCTGTTCTCTGAGCACAGTTAGCCGGAGAAGTTGACACGGCTGTTTGAGGGTGGCCACGGCAAAACAGTGTGGTACATTGCTGATGTCGATACCATTCACCTGAAAGTGAAGCACAAAGCTCGGTGAAAAAGTGACTGATGCCTTAAATAGCTTCTTTTTTGGAACTTGTTTTACCTTCAGGATCATGTCCCCAGGCAGCAAGCGTCCATCTCGAGCTATAACCCCTTCTCTGTAAATGTCCTGGATGAGGATGCGAACCAAAGGGGTCTCGCTGCCACCAACAATGCTGATGGCCAGAGGCTCGGACATATCCACACGAGTTATCTTAATACTGGTAACTTCACCATCAGGGATCAGGTGATGCAGCTGGGGAAGAGCCAACACTGGAGAGAGGAAAAAAGTAGAGTTCAATTCTACTGTACAACAAAAAGAAAACTTTAGAACCTGCCAAATAACACAGGAGAGGAAATGGGAGAAAGAGAGTGCTGTGAGAGGAAGGAGACACTCATTGAGGGAGACGGAGTGCTAGACTTCGTTGGAGAGGTTCAGCGCTGAAACCAGCTGTCTCTACTCCCTCAGGTTACTAAAACAAACTTGTACAAGCCAAGAGGGAACATTTCCTTGGCTGATTATCCTGTGCAATGTTTGTATCATTAGTCACATACATCTGTAGCAAGTATGCTTGGGAAAATCCTCGATTTCAAATTTCTACCAAGTTATTAATTGGGTGGGGATATAAGAAAAGCTAAAATATACACCAGTTTTAGTCTCACTGCTGCACCATATAAACATAAAGTATATATGTCAAGCAGATTTTTCAACTTGCTATGTTCATACATCATTCTTCACAAATCTCATTGTGAATCTCAATATTTCTGTTTGGCTGGTTTTACCTTGGTTTGTTACCCCGTCTCCTTGAGCCCAGTGGTGTATTCCGCTTAACAGCGGAATGACACATCTGAAACTGACCCATGTGGAAGTGGGTGGGGATTTTTTTTGACTATTTTCGCCAACTGCCGTAGCCAGAAACTGACACGAGGGGATGCATTTTTCATCCCATTTATTTTTCTTGAGTTGTGAAAACTGTCTCCCCCTGCTCTTATTGCCCACTGGGCTGTTTCCCTTAACGTCTCCAGCTCCAGGTCCACGGTCGCTTATTCAAATCAACATTGCACTTTTTCCCATTCCAAAGTCAATATTTTGTCTTTATCACAGCAGATTGCATCAATGGGGAGAGAGCATTAACAGGAACCTGCAGCTATTACGTAACGCCGCTTTCTCTACACCACACACCCTTTAACCTTTTACTTCATCCTGTCCTTTCTGGTTTTGCTCACTCTACTGTCCACTGGGAAAAGATACCATTTTTATTTATTTACTTTCATTGTTTTTTTTGCATCTGGTGTTCTCTCTTGTTATTCTGTGCATTTATTCTTTCTCTACTTCACTCTTTCATCGTCTCAGTCCATCCCTGTCTCTCCAGTGGCAAGCAATAAATATTTAATCTATTCTCTCAGTCTCCACTCAGTGATGGCCTCAGAGAATAATTTAGTCCCTGATCATTCGTCAGCCTTCATTCTTACGCAATACCACGTTCCTTCTCATCTTTCTATTTCACTGCTGTTCAACTATAATGTTACACTCTATTATTATAATTAACTATATTTCCTACACTTTACATCACGAGGTTTGGTCTATGAATACTACATTTAATATCACTGGAGGACATTTTCTTTGCTGCAACAACTTATGGATCTACTGTGTCATTAATGGTTTCTCAGGGGACTACTCTGTCAAGTTTGTGCAAACCCGAACACAATGATGCGAGGATGTAGGACGTACAGATGGTGGGGATGAAGAACAGGAAGGTTGAAAGCAGTGAGGATGAAATGAAAGAAAAGAACAGGTGGAGAGCAAGGACAACATCATCAGTCACATCTCAAGTGACCTCTGATACTCTCATCCAGATCGGAAGTGCCTCTGGCTACCACTCTCCCTCCAGATCTGTCTGTAGTAATGCACCAGAGGTCTTATGCAATCTGCAAATGAATTATTAAAGAAACATGTGCTACTGCCACACTGTGGGTTCCCAGCCATATTGCCTCTTGCTATTGCTGTGGGAACATCGCAAATACACACATCTGGAAATGCATATGCACCTCGAGTCCTCTGACTGCAACCGTCTTCTGGGACGTTCGAGAAGAAACCCATAAAGCTTCAGTTCATACCTTCCTGTGGCACGCTGGAGTTTCGGACATTGTCCCGCTCCTCCGATGTCTCGTTGCTGACTGCATTGCCACTCTTGGTTCTTCGAAGGACGCTGAAAGCCCGGTTCAACCTCCGGAAGGAACGGCTCCGCACTGAGGACCGGTCAAAGTTTCTAACTGTAATGGACATGGGGAGAGAGAAAGATGCTTTATAGTTCCTCTCACCCTCAACATGCCCAGACATGTCTGGATCTGACTCCTCACGGCCAATAGGAACTCATCAGAGCTAGTTACAGGAACAATGGGAGACCTGTGAAGTATCCAGATAATGAAATATTTGATAGATAAAACATGTGTAAATTGAGTTGTTAGGTCTTACCACTTTAAAGATGCATCACTAGACAATAGTGTTCAAAGAATAAAAACTAGATAGTTCCACCGTGGCTGATTTCTTATCATTTTTACTTTGTGTTGTGATGACAGTGAGATGGTCAGTGAAATCAGACTTTATCAAAGGCACAAGGTTGAATAATGCTTTTCTACATTGCCCCAAAAGTAAAATCATCTGTCTACGACTGCTTGTAATAGAAATGTTGTGCCTTTTCCAGCTAATCCAATACTCTATGCCAGAGTTTTGGAGTCAGGGTCCCTGCATTTGACATTTCAGTGCTTACCAAAACTGAGGATTAAACCACCACACTCACTTCACATTGTGATGACCTGCTACGTTGGAATGACAGAGGAGATGAACATTGGGCCTTTTTTGTTAGCCTCTTGTAACACTCATGTAAGGTTGGGGAAACTGCCCATATTAAATGCAAGCCATCTTTTCTCTTCCCCTCAAAATGTGTCCATCTGAAACCACTACAAACCATTGGGATTTCATATATGGTCAAACTGTATGTCTTATGAGGCAGTCCTGAGAGACCATAAACTATAGAGTGATGCTTTCATGAAGGGCCCCTATACTCTTGGTAAAAAACTGCAATGCACAGTATGTTACTCCAGCTGTGGTTTTTGCAGTCGTCAGCAACTCAGTGGTTGAAAGTGGTAGAAGTCACTTTTTTTATTTCAAATATCAACCATAATACCTATACTTCTAAATACCAACTTATATGAAGTCTGATGTATGTGATATGTTAAATAGCAAATTTGGGAGAGAAGTATTTTTGTTATTAGGCATATTTTTTTTGTTTTAGCTTGACAGCCTCCTGCGTTCAAACACCTACTGTATCCCCTCAATAGTTACACTGAAATGACCCCAGGCTATCTGAGGTCATTGAACTCTGTCTTTTAACTGAGAAACTTTTGAAAAGTTCCAATCGTGCATCTTTTTTAAGACATGGAATAGCTTTGTAAAATCACTGCTTTTTGAATCGTTATTTAATAAACCCGCAGAGTGTAGGTATGAGGTTGCATAACTCCTGCAGTGATGTAACAAAGTGAGTGAGCTCTTGTGACTCAAAAGAAATGCCCCCAAAGAGACTCTTGTCTGGTACTCTGCTTCTCTGAGAAAAAGACAAGACATGCTACAGCCGGCTGCAGGTCCGGTCCGGCTGCACCAAGCACAGGGCAGCGTGCCTCTACAACACCCCTCCTTCCCTCTGTGGGACCATGAAGAAGCAAAGGTTTGTGACAGTCACATTATTCTTTAAAAGCAGCAGCAGCCACTTCTGGAGCTGAAAAGCTTGTTCAGCAGTAGTGACACTCAGGGTGCTGGTGGGCACTCAGCTGGCTGAGCCTAAAGTGCAGGTGCAGTGTCTCTTGACGTCTCCCACACTTCCATGTTTACTTTAGGGGGAGGGACAGTGGACTGACAGAGAGGAACACTTGTGACTGCTTCCTGGTTAGAGAGTTGAGACATGCGGTGGAGAAAGCCATCGTGGGCATTGACACCATTGTTTGGGCTATATTTAAATGCCCATTCCTTATATTTCTTGGTTGCATAATGTGCCTGTCCTCTTAGTGACTTTCTCTTTCTGTGCTTCTCCCAAAGACAGATTTTATGGATTGGTGAAAAAGCACAAGGCAATAGAGCTAATTGCTTAATAGGATTTCTATCAGAGACCATTAGGCCAAACAAAGACTGTGTTTGAGGTTGAATGGGAGCCTGGGTGAAACATAGTGTCTGTAAGTATAAAAAGTATAGGCCAAATCATGCTTCAGCACAGTCCGCGATGACGTTAAATCATCATCCACCCCTTTTCGCAAACTCCGCTGTGGACCCATTGCAGCCGAGTGCGCGCAGCCCAGATTGTGTGACCACAAGACCTGTGCACGCCGACTGTGCATGCGCCAGAGCCGACTGGGCGCTTGTTGAAGAAGTCCTCCGTCTCCTGAGCAGATCAATGACAATTGTAAAGCAAATAAAGACAGCCAGACGGCTCAAAACTCCTGGAGTGAAACATAAACTACTTTACAAAAGGATGAGAACGCCACAACGGGGAATGGAGATATTTTCAGGACAGTTATGTTACGTTGTGGGAGCGTGTTGCCACAAGCGCAGAAGTGAAGCATGACCACCATCGACTGCGCACCCATTGGACACGCGTACTCCACGTTGGGAAGCATGACAGGCCCTTATGTTTGGACAGCATCTGGTCTTAACTGGAGGTTTACGTAAATGACTGGAGAGCTCTCAAGCCGCTATTGATTTTCAGTCGGTCAACCTTGAAAACATATTGCCCATAGGAACTGTCTTCTACCTTAAGTAAAGCAGTGCCAATCACAAAGCACTTATCTTGATGTCAGTTCAAAATTGAACAGCCACACTGTTTAAACTGCAAATGTATTTGTGGCCATGGATGTATAGGTCTTCAAAGTAATTGCAGTACAGACCAACTATTCTGCCTTAATTGTGCAGTATCTTGGCGTTACGTCAAATATACAATGTTCTATGTGCCACTGATGGGTGAATTACGCTTAAGCCGCGGTCCCAGCACGCAACGCGTCGCGGGGAAGGAGATTACGATACGGCAAAGCGCATCCAGGCCCAACTCTGTTGCGCCGTCCCACTGCAGAAATTATGGTTAAAATGTAGGCGGGGTTGTGAACATCGCGGGGACGCGTCGGGCGAAGAACACAGAGTACAACAGTGAGCCTGGTTCTCTGTTACACAGCTTAAACTTTCTCATTCCCACATCACTAGTTCCCACTAGTGAACAGCACTAGTGAACAGCAGCGTCATGCTGAAGCTCCTCCTCCTGTTACTGAGAGGAGCGTCTGCACCTCGTTCAAACACAACAATGTTGTGTCGCTCCCCAAAGTTTCAATAAACCAGTTAACGAAACAACCTGTGAGCAAAGCGGCATGTGTAAACAACAACACGAGGGTTTATTGCTGATGAAATCTCGTAAATTTTGCAGGCAAGTTGAGCGTGACGATGGTCACGACCAATCAGCAGACGGCTGCGTTGTCACTCCTCCTCACCGACCCGTTCCTCGGTGCTAGCTACCTCAAAAGAGGGGTGATGGAAATCGTAGCCGTTGTTCCACAACTTTCTCGGTGGGACCAGGTGAAAACCCGTCACGCCCCATCCCGCTGTCATGCTTTACTTCATTTCTGCATTGTTCTCACATCTGGCATAGTCTCAAAAAAAAAAAACTGAACTTTGCTCTTGAAGGAGATATCAATTTTGTTAATTTGCTACATATTGCACTCCAAGTAAACGTATGATTCACCACTGATATCTGCCAGTAAGCTAGCAAGAACTGACCGGGTATGCTATGTTGCACTTGCAGCCAGTTGTTAAGACGGCATGGTTGGACTTGAGAAAGAAAAAATTGTTCATTACAATGGCCACATATCATAATGCATTTGATATTTCCACATTTAAATTTTAATCATTTTAAAGTTAAGTACTTATCAGATATAATTTTGATGATTTCACAACAGAGAAAAAGTGATCAACACACAAACAACCTCTTGCCCACTCACACTCACTCTTCTTGGTGCTGCTGCGAGCGGCCAGACTGGTTGTGCTGCCAGACTGACTATTGTCCTCCATGCTGGGATCGAAGGCCGGGTTGACGAGGCCAGGCTCGTCTGACAACAGAGCCACAGCGGCAGAGGCGGGGCCGTCGTTCGGCAGCGTGGCAATAGTGAGCTCCGATGTGCTGTCGGTACACTCGCCCTCCTGCGAGCGTCTCTTCCTGTCTGCTGAGAGCCCATAGTGAGACGCCCCTTTACACCTGCAAACAGAACAGAAAGGTCAGTTTTAAGCTTCACAATTAATAGTGGAGACAATGATGAAAAGGTGATGATGCTTATATTTTACATGAATGCTCAAATTGAAATAAAGGTTGCAGCAAGTGGGAGAGAATGTCTATAAATTGATGTTAGCATCCCGTCAAAGGTCAGATTCTGTTGTCTAATGAGAGCACATTTTATCCTCTCCTTCCATCCGCACAACTTCTGCAAACTGAGCTCAGTCTTCTGCTTTGGAAATGCCTCACACAACGTCTGGTGTTCTCACTTAAAATTCATCCAGCACTCCTCCAGAGACTGTAACAGAGATGTCACATTTTGTCCTCTTAAAAAAAAGAGAATGCTACTCTTTGTGGTTTGCTGCTTGTGCAACCTTCTTTTAACAATATCTGAAGTCACGTGCTGGATGAGTGTTCTCTTTGGGAATTCCTGAAAGATGACGGAATACAAATGCAGGAAAATCATCATTGAAATGAAAGGGCAGCAGATAGTTTGTTGTTTTGTTCCAAAAAAAAAAAAAAGAAAACAAGAAGAATTTCTTAGTTCAAGGTGTCTTGCTGTCAACAACAGCAAAAACACTATACTACATCCCCCTTCATGCACACAACATGATAGTTGGCATATAATGATTTTCACACTGACAATATTAAAATGAGAATTGTTGAGTGTGAATTAAACATATCCTGACAGTTCAGAGCATTGTGTTGTTGAACATTTCTACTCCATCTGTAAGCCATAAAGGCTGACGTTTCATCAGAAGCAAGAATAGTTCTGGCCTGTCTCTCTCTGGCTGTCTCGGTGGAGCCATCAGCACAAACATTAACTGGGTTTTAATGAGCTGGATCAAACCTAGGCCCTACTTCAACAGTAGCTCAGAAAAACAAAGGAGCAGCGTTTGTTCTCCTGCGCTGCCGCGTTTTACGTAGGAGATATTCAGCCAGACTGGTGAGGTTAAGTGAAAGTGAGGCGAGATGGTAGGCATCAATGTAGACTGGCCACAGAAACAAGATTACATACTAGTGAACTGTTTGAGCCCTGAGAAGCCATCGGCCCCCCGAGGGCACCACATCATCAGAAGCAGCATTTTGTCTCAATAACAGTTGTGCCTGTGTGGGTCATGCACCCCGTCCATCCTTCCTGAGGAAATCATTCCATCCTGAAGTGGCTTCTACATCCTGAGTGTAGCCACGAGTTTGACTCTCAGTCAGATACATTACCAGGGGCTGAAGTAGGTATTGATCTCTGTGTGCGTCCTGTGATAAAACACTGCGATGCACTTGATGTGTGTACCTGTACGTAGCCAGCGCAATCATGAGTTATTCTTGCTCATTCATTCAGTTAGACAAATTAAATGCAATCAAGCATGTCCATGCAGCAGCATACCACCTAACTGAGTGAAGTGGTTGAACAGAGCAATATTTCAATCAGAAGTGAGGGCAGCAGTGGCGTGCGGTCAGGGTAGGCAGGGGAGGCGGTGCCTACCCAAGGCTGAATTGAAATGAATAAAATATTCATTTTGGTCACTCGTTTTAATTATAATATAATTCTAATTTATTTCTCAATACCAAAACCTGAGCTACCAGACCTTCAGCAAAGGTCAGAAAATTGTTGGTACTTTTTCACAGTCAGTGGTACAAAAGGAAGGATTGGAAGAATCAAGAGGAAGAAGTGCTGTACTATTTGAATACGTGCATAAGCCTATTGCTATAAAGCTTTTGGTCACTTTTACGCACCGCAAGAGTGATTTCAGCATCGCAGACAGGGCGAGTTGTCATTTTTTCTGTTTCTGTGTTTTCAACACAAACAACGGATGCGCTGCCATGTCATGACATATTTCTTTAGGAGAGTATGGAGACTGATATTGAATAATTGTTTACGTTTCTTTTTTCTTTCGTTTTACGATCTTGATTTTGCTGTATACTGTATGATCCATGCCCCTGAATACATCACTCAAAGCTGTCAGCTCCTGCTGTAGAAACTAGGGATAAAGCACTTTTGACGAGTACGAGCACGATACGAGTAAAACTCGTCAATATCCATGCTCATGCTGAAGGAAAATCCTCATTTGGTAACTGCCTGTCTTCATGCTCTGTGATTGGCCAGTCACACACAGCGCCCGCCCCTACACAGACGTCTCTGCAGCCAGAGCCGTGCTCCACTCTCTCACACACACACACACACACAGTGACTGATCTCCCTGCGCCCGGCTCAACTAGCTTACGTTGCTCAGTACTCGTCAGGTTTTCTTCAGCTCACCTGTATTTAGCTTTGTATGATATTTAAAGTTACTTGGTGAACTTGTTTCGTGACGTACGCAGTGCATTTGACAAGACAGAGCAGAAAACGGCTCGTGTTGCGTCGGTCACTGCCTCCAATCAGGTTTTTTTTTTTAACCGTCTGCTTGCTCTTAGTTTGGCTGGTGATGTAAAGTCAGTTGGTAAACTTTGCTTGTGCTGAACGCGGTGCTTTAGAGAAGAATATAGTGAACAAGGCTGACATATTATTTCAAATAAACAATAAATAAAGCAACTTCTAATCAATCCATATCAATTTCAGACTTAAAATACAGATAGTGTGTACTCGCTCATCCCTAGTAGAAACCGGACCAACATGGCAGCTCTGACACAAACTTTCTCTTTAACTACTGAAACAGTTCTGTGAAATGTATTTCTGAAAACATTTGGAGCAAGACATAACCTTCTTATCTAAGCTTCGTATTTATCGGCTTCAGTTTGTTCATGTTAACAATAAATGAACAGGTTTGGTGCGGAGTACCACAAGGGTCTGTTCTTGGACCAATACTGTTCAATCTTTATATTACTACTGGGAAATATTATTAGAAAACACAACATCAACTTCCACTGTTGTGCAGATGATACCCAGCTATATTTATCAATTAAAGCTAATGAATCTGACCAACTCGTTAAACTAGAGTCCTGCCTCAGGGACATTAAGTCCTGGATGGCTATCAACTTCCTAATGCTCAATACATCCAAAACTGAGGTTCTAGTTATAGGTCCAAAATTTCTCTAATGGTCTTATTACCCTAGATAACATTACTTTATCAAACAATACTGATGTCAGGAACTTGGGTGTTATTTCTGATCTGGATCTGTCCTTTAATTCCCATGTTAAGATGTCTCTAGGACAGCCTTCTTCCATTTAAGGAACATTGTAAAAATTAGAAACTTTTTGTCCTTTAAAGACCCAGAAAAAATTATTCATGCCTTCGTCACCTCAAGATTAGATTATTGAAACTCCATATTGTCAGGATGTCTAAACTCCTCTGTTAGCATCCTCCAGCTAGTCCAGAATGCTGCTGCACGTTTACTAACTAGAACTGGAAGGAGAGAGCACATCTCTCCAGTGCTGCCAACCTTACATTGGCTTCCAATAAAATCCAGAATACAGTTCAAGGTCCTCTTGATCACCTAGAAAACTCTTCATCAACAGGGTCCGTCCTCCATTGAGGACCTCCTAGAAGTGGACCACCCTCCTCCAGCTCTTGGCTCTGAGGATGCAGGACTGCTGGTAACCCGTCAAGTCCATAAGAGGAGAACAGGAGGCAGAAGGTTCAGCTGTATGGCTCCTTTACTGTGGAACCACCTGCCAGCCTCAGTCCCAGGGGCAGAAACCATTAGCTTATTCAAAAGTAGACTAAAAACCTTCCTCTTCCTCAAAGCTTATAACAAAGCTTATAACTAGTAATAAACTAGTAGCAGTAAACTAAGCCACCATAGGTCTAGA
>OMNM01005889.1:6895-18887 GCA_900302745.1 Parablennius parvicornis
CTTACGCTGCATGAACGTTAGAGACACACACACACACACACACACACACGCACACACACACACACACACGCACACACACACACACACACACACACACACACACACACACACACACACACACACACACACACACACACACACACACACACACACACACACACACACACACACACACGCACAGTCGTTTTCCTTGTTATGGATGGAGTTGTATTAGAGGCAGGTTATTATATGGATAAACACTCCGCTGCCTATTTTGAACCAGGTGTATTCAGTAATTAATGTTGTGGATTGTTTACACACAAAAAACATCAGTGCTAACAGTTAACCAAGTGAGCCATCACTTTACTACAATTGCAATAGAAGCATATATTGTATCTATAGTTTTCTAAGGAATGTTGATTTATCAATGAAACATACAGGCTCACTTTGCCTTAATGCCAGGCTGTAATTTTAACACAGAGTCGAAATATTTGCTTGTAATGGCTTGATGTGACAATAGTAAACACTCAAACCGTGCAATTTATCACGACAAGCAAATGAACGAGGGAGAAAACAATGAGCCAGTCAGATTATCACTTAAAACTCAACGACAGTGCTTGACAGCTTAATATCAAATTAACAAAATTGGCTAATTATGACTCACTGAGTTAATTGCCCAATATAGGGACTCTGAAGTGCTCCAGAGGTTTAGTCATTCTCTACCCTCAAGCAGTTGGTTTATTTCCTCTCACTGCTTTATGAGTCCTACATGTTTGCTGTTATTTCGGTTCTCCTGTTGCACTTTGTTTCCACTGTGTGAAATGATCTCTCCGCTGTTTTCATTCCAGCAGGTACACATTCATACCCTGAAATGTAGACATTTTTGTGGACTATAGCGTGAACATCATTAGCAGTACATTAAAATGCAAAGATGAATAAACAGTAACCTATGCCAGCTGCCTTTTAAAAGGTCTGATGGTGAAAGAGGTGGACTAAACAAGATTAATACATTTACTTATTTGAGTTGGGATTAAGGCAGTCCGTCTGCCCATTCAGATAAGTTGTGATGGCTGTCAGCCACCCCACAGAGGACACTCACTTGGTTAAAACCCTCTTGTGACTGACTGTGACTGACTGACTGTCACTTCTGGTCTCGCATCTTCTGCTTTTGCACCACATTCAGATAATATTCAGCAACCCCATAATGGACCATTCCTTGTATTCACATGCAGTGTAGGTTCACATGGCAGACACCATGCCAATTGTCTGACTGACATTTTTTTAGTTGTTGTTTGTTTTGATTCAGTCTTCACATTTTGTGCAGGCTGACTATTTGAAAAAGATTTCCAGATTTATGGAAACAAGGAAGAAAGTGGAGCAGCAGCCTTTAACAGTCAAGGTAATATTAACATTGTACATGTTAAAATGTGAACTACTGTTGTCATTATATTATTATATTATATTTTTGACTTCCCAATATCCTTTATTAAACAGTCCTCATATTGTGGATGTATGTATGCTGTGTGTCTTTTTTTTTTAACACAATTTATTGTACAGTTGAAAAATGGTACTCGTTCCTTTTTTTATGCAGGAATCTTCTTTTTTGAAATGTTTACAAGGTTTATGTAAATTTGTCTTTTATCGAGCTATGTTTTCAGGTTTAGAATAACAAAGGGAAAGTGGATATTATGCCCGGTAAATCTGTAGAGGAGTCTACATTTAAACTGTGTATCTGTAATAGCACAGGTGTCTAATCCTGCCTGGTGAATCTGCACAAGCGATGTAGTTCAAGCCCATAGCTGCTTTCTCCCTTCACTTAAAGCAGTTAAAGCTCTTTTAGATGAAATGTCTAAGACATCTCATAATAACTTGGAGCATGCTGTCTAGAGCAGTCACTTGTAACTGTGTGCAAAAAACCCCCCTCAGCCTGTCGATATTGTAATGAGCAAAATGGTACCGTCACTCCATTATGCATACAAGCCATTGGCTGGCAGTGTGCATGTCCCTCAGGCTGCAGCATTCATTAAGGGAAGCTTACCGGGCTGAAAGCTGGAGACAGATGATAACGGGATATGATTTTCATATTTAATACATTCCTTGGAAGAGCACACGCGTGCCGCAGATTGATAGAAGAATCAATTGCTACTTTAGTGAAACACTTTCTACTTTGCCCTGCAGCTACCGATGGAATCACTCAGCCAAGAAATTAACTTTTCCTCTTTTTTTTACCTACTTTGTGGATCTGCTGGGCAGGCTGCATGGTTTACAGTGAATGTTATTAAGCAGCTAACTGTTTGGTATTTAAGACGCTTATCAGAAAAGAAACAGAAGCCATGCTTTTTGTTATTATGTTCGGAGGGAGGCTTTTTTGCTCCTCTCTCTCCTCCCCTTGGTGACATTGCAGACATGAATCAAAACTTGTCTAAAGGATTTCTAATAAGATTAAAAGTTAAAACATTGATCCTGAGACATTCTTCTGAAAAATGTTGTGAAAAGAATTCTGACCTTGGCCCAAATAAGCTTCAGTTATTCAGATTTGTAAAGTGGATGGTTAACATACTTGAGTTGAATTTCTTTCAGAATGACACGTATTTAACTTGGACAAGAAATTAGGAATTTCGTAACGATCTGTATTCATGCAAAAAAAAAGAAAAAAATAATACTTAAAGTGATGGAAAGATTAGTTACTAAAAAGAAAATATATTTTTTTCTGTTCTTGTTTTTCCTCACACGTGCAGGCTGAAACCGTACACAGACAGCAGCGGGACAGCTACACCTCTCACACAGAGAAGGATTTTACACAACCACCGGTGGGAATTTTTATGGACCACCAGACCTCCAAAGGGTCTAATGCTGGAGCTGGCACCACAAGTGTACACTCAGACCAAGCATTGCATCGTTCACCCAATCGCAGCCTGCACTCCCGCGAACGTCTACCAAGTGGCCTTTTGAAGGACTTCCGAGTTGGCGGAGAGGATGCCGCCAGCAAGCGAGCGCATTTATCAGATGACATTTCAGGCTCAAACGATTCCCCTGACGGCTGTAATTTGAGTGACAAACATGAAAGAACGACGGGGCTGCTCCCATCTGTTCGAGCCTTAACAGGTACGGCTGGCAGTATGGCTTTTGGAAGTGATGATGAGCAAGAACCTTCACCTCTGGTGACCTTGGAGGGGCCGGAGAGGAATCCGTCTCCCGGCAGCGGCAGCCACATGAGGCATGAGACTTCCCCCGCTGAGCATATTGACTCCCAAGAGGTGGCTCATGAGTTTATAAACATCAAAGAAGATGAAGAGAGAGGTCTTGGTCATGGAGGAAGAGGTCAAGAAATTCAAGGTTTGCCGTGATACTTCACATTTATTGTGTAGCCACTTTCCCCACACCCGTCATTTTTGAAGATTTTGATTGTGTGTTTGTGTGTTTTACATGTAGAGAGATGTGAAAGCGTTGCCACACCCAGTTCTGATGTGCAGCTGTCAGAAAGCAGTGCTAGTGACCTGACCATTTCTCTGACACAATCGGAGCTGGAGGAGGACATGCCAGAGGGTGTGGCGTCTGAGAGGAACGGCACTTATGGAGGGAGCCATGATCACAATCGGCGCATTCCTGAATCAGCCCTCCTCTCTGATGAGTCCAGGAACACACCTCAGCTAAACAGTGAATCCTCAGCACACGTAGTCACCTTGGAAAGGTAAGGTATATAAGACTTCAGCACTTTATTGTTTCACAAAGTGGGTCAGCTGAGAAGAAAAAAAAAAACATGAAAGTTTCCATTGTTTAATAGCACATATCCTTCTTAAAAGTGGAGTCAGTGTGTGTTTCCCCTTAAGATTTATAGCCAAACAACCTAAAAAAAAAAAAAAAGGAGAGAATTTTCTGCACGGCCATGCCGAACCACAGAGGGCTGTTAATGATACCGGGTAAAGGCACCACCATCACATCTAAGGCTGACAGAGAGGATTGTGGGAGTCACGGTCCACGCCACCGTGGTCTCTGGAGCTCAGCAGTCTGCTGCCGTGTTGGTGGCAGTGATGCATCTTATAGGGAGAGCTCAGGACCTGTCACCAACAATATTGCCATAATCCAAGATAATGCTCTAACAGAGCAATTTTCTGCTTGAGAGACCTCAGGAAGTCCCCAGTGGAGGAGGAAATTTGTGGCACCATGGAGTGTTCTGGAGGGTGGGCATGTGGACAGCACTTACTGCCACAAATCCTTAGCGTGATGATGGCCTCTGAGTTGAAGGATCATTTTGGATGAGGTTAGAGTCACAGAAAATCCCATGTGAATGTTTGCACCCGGAGCCTCTGCCTTTTCCTCACCGTATGTAGTGTTTCACGAACACGACCTCTTATGCTCTTAGAGAACAAGAAGAACTTTATTTTATAGCTTTTTTTTTCTTCTTCTTCCTCTTCTTCTTCTTCTTCTTCTTCTTCACCTTCTTCTTCACCTTCTTCTTCACCTTATTCTTCTTCTTCTTCTTCTTCTTCTTCTTCTTCTTCTTCTTCTTCTTCTTCTTCTTCACCATATTCTCAAGGACATACCCGAACTTCTGTCTTGGATTCACTCAAAGCTTCATTTGGCCTTGTTTTTAATGTTTTTACACATTTCTTCTAAACTACCAAATAAAAGGTAATTAAATAGTTGAGCTTAACGCTGAAATAGGTTATTTGTCACTTTAAGATTTGTAGAATTGGTAAAATTGTGTGTAGCCCATTTTGCTCAATCAGAGCACTGATATATATAAATATTGGAAAGTATGAAAAAAATTTAAATAATAATAGTAACTACAAAATATTAAGTACACAAGTGGTGATGTCAAGAATTGTGACAACAATATGATTTCAAATCAAATGTAACAATCATGTTGATGTATTTGAGCTTTGTGATTTGTTAACCCAAATAACGGTGCTCTTTCTCTTTGCCCCCAACCTCTTGATTTATTTCCCCTGTTTTTTCTATCACTGCAGCTTCCACATGCTGCGATTCAGAAGTAAAGCAGCTTGTTGACTTTATTCTTTTTGCTCATTATTTCTTGATTTTTATGCTTACTTATAATAAATAATTAGTGCTGTCAATCAATGAAATCTTTAAAAGCATTTGCAGGTTTTTGGTGAATTCATTGCGATCTATCTCACTTTCCTTTATGTCCTTTTTGAATCTACAGAACATGACACCACCTTTCATGAAATCAGTACTTATTGCAGTTTGTCGTCAGTCTTTTCCTACATGTAGAATTCACGTTTTGACTTTGTGATGACAATGTATTTTGCAGTATATTGAGCAGCCTCTATGGTGACACCATATTTGTTGGTTTATTTTGTGCTCTACTGCAAGTGTCTCATAAGTCAAATTTTTAGTTATGTTTTAAGACTGCAGCTCAGTCGTTTATTAGATGTCATAATAGGAGTTACTGAGATGTGACAATTTTATCCCATTTAGAAACATTTTAAAGCTGTAAGAAAATACTGTGATTGCTATTGGTCAATTCTACACCTTTTATAGCATATACATTTTATACAGTGACAGTTATATATGTAATTAAAAAAGATTTAACAGTTAGATGTTTAATGTCCTATTATTTAAAATGGTGCCCTTCTCGAGGGTCATTCCCAAATGAGTAAAGTTCGGGTTGCAACTAATAAATATTTTCATTATTTAATTATCCATCAATTGACTGATGGGTTGATTCTCCTTTAATGCTAAAATGTGATGGCAAAACCCTGAGATGTAGTCTAAAGTGTCTCCTGGATATATTTTCCTGCAATATTTGAGATATGGAAAATATCAGATTCAAAAGTTTGTTTGGGTACCATTTTTATCAAAAGTAATGTCAAGGATTGTATTTTCTCGCCGAGGGTGCTGCAGTTGTGTGTGTCGTGCTTGGGTTCATACATGGCGTGCTATAATGTTTATAGCTTGACCCCGAGAGGAACTGCTGTTAGCCTGTAACTCGGAGGGGGATTGACGATGGTGGGGTCTGTGGCTTTCATTGTTAACACGGAACGCTTCTGTGTATGAGGAGAAAACCAGAGGCTTTGATGTAAAGCGCAGAAAGCAACCGCCTTCATTTTCTCTCTCTCTCTCTCTCTCTCTCTCTCTCTCTCTTCTTTTAAAGGTTAGAGTTGATATCGCTCGCCCCATTCACCTCACAGTCAGGGATAAACAAGCAGAGCCAATTTCTTTGATTATCCCATTATATTTCTGATCCAGGCTGGCCTGGCTGCGTGAGGGGCTAGATTTCTTCTTCTTGACGTACCATAATGGCCTCGCTGTGTGTGCTGCTCTCAAAAATGGCGTCTTTTAACTGTGTGGTGGTTTGCCTTCATTTGTGGTTATTGAGCTAAAGTTGTGATTTTCAAAGTCCAATAACCCCTAGAGCTAATAATCATAATATCTCCCTATCAGGAGAATTCTTTGTAAAAGGCCACACATGTTAAAACTTAATGCCTGTGGTGCGGTGAAAGATGTCTTAAGTTTAGCCAGGCAACCGCTGGATTGTTACCACTTGTGTTTGTGTTTTGTTATTCCTTTGTGTGTTGCCTGCGCTGTCCGCGTGCCAGTGTGTGTGTGTGTGTGTGTGTGAGATTCTCCCTGACACCAATCACTCAGCGGTGAGACCATTCCGTGTGGTAAATCACCCCGGAGTCAGCACTGTACGCTGTGGAGCAATATTGGTGCGGAGAGGCTGGCCTCTTCCTCCTGGGCTAACAATGCACTCCTGATGATGTCGACACACGGACAACAGCAGCATCTAAAGTGAGGTTAGAGACCTTGACATGAACGCTGGCAACAATACAAATAGAGAGACAGGTTTGCAGCAGGAAAAAAAACCACAACTAATTCACTTTCTCCCTCTCTAAAGGTCTCTCTTTGAAGAGCATTGATAAATAAAGTGGAAAGAAAAAGATGACTATTTCGAAGCTCGAGCGGGCGATAAGGGAAAGGGAGGAAAGAAGAAGAAGAAAAAAAAGACGGAGCTTTTGCGTATTCTACTTCAGCCACACTGAAGAGGACTTGGCACAGATGGATTGCACACTACAGAATGTCATGGATATAATTCAAGCCGTCAGCTTAATCAGGATGTTACCAGGAAACAACCTGCAAAAAAGAGGGAGCAATTGTTTGCTGACCCCTAACCCGAGAGCCCATTACAGATTGTCATAAATTCTTTTTGGCCTCTTTTTATGTAAGGGGGCTCGGGATCTCTCGGCTTGGGGTTTCTCGGAGAATTCAATGAGGGCCACCCAGAGCTTATGGCTCAAGAAAGAGATGGATTCAAAATATCCACATGCATTAGGCATCCATTTCTCATTTTGCAGCCTCACACAGGACCAGATTAAAGAGTAAATCTCTCACCAAAAGAAATATCATCCAGAGGCCCCCCTCTCTTCACGAACCTCTTTTTTTCTTAACACTTTTAAGTGTGAACTAGGGGCTGTAATGAAGTTCTTTCTGTGATTATCACTGTTAGATTCTGGTGTCATTTTACTGATATTGATTACTGAGATTGATTCTGTGATCTGGAATAATATATTGCAATAAAGATATAATTTGTAATAAATACATTTTTCCCCTAATACAGGTACCTGCAGTTTATGCCAGCAGCAGTTTGTTGACTTTGGTCATTTCTTCTGACTTATGTGCTGTGGACAGTTATCAATGTTTTGATGACTTTATTGCTATTTTTTGTGAATGAGTTTTGATTAATTACAATTTTATCTAAAACTCAAATTCTGTCTAGTTGAATTTGCAGACCATGAACGCTCATGCATGGAGATGTAATTTCTTTAAATGTATTGCAGTTCAGCCAGTGTTTTGTGGTATGTCTTCCTAAGGATTGTTGTTTATGTTATTGTAAGACATGGTGTGGAAAGATTATCTGTCTCAATAATGAATGTGACAGTTTTTCCCCCTCAAATGTATTGTTGATTTAGAAGAAAACCTAAAAGTTACAAAATATGTTAAGTAATTCAGTGGAAATTAGCTGAAGGAAAAGAATGAACCACAAATTTTAAATCAAATATTTTTTTTTTCTTCAAGAAAAAACAAAACTATCGATCACATGGTCTCACCTGAATTTTTTGAATTCCTTTTGACCATAGTAATAGGTAATGTATTTTTTTTTCTTTTTTCTATTTTAAGCCTCTCTCAGGAGCGAGTCTTTAATCTGTTAGACAGCATCGAAGGACGAGTCCACAGTAAACACACCAGTCTGTATGAGGTTTCCTCGATTGATGGAAGACAACTCAATAGAATTATCAGGTACATTCCTCCCATCTTTCTTCAAACTTTCCAATCTTATCTCTCTTCGGCTAAATGAAATACCATGTATATTTATTTGATGGCCATGGAACAGTTTGTGCAGATGAGGAAAACATATTATCCTTCTGCCAAGGGCTCTCACATTAGATGAAGTGCCATCATCGCCATGCATGCATCTTTTTTTCTGGGGCGTTTTGAAACACATGGGATTGTTTCAGTAACCACTCTGTTGAATTGTTATTGGAAGTCAGGGAGATGGAGGAATTGCATTGCGCTGTCAAAAAAAAAAAAAGAAACAGAGCACGCAGACCATGTTTCCGTAAATGAAATATATTTTTTAAGAAATTTCTCTGCATCCCCGTTTGGTTAATTGACCGTAAGTGCTTTTTTTTGTCTTTATATATTAAGAAATTATTAAGAAATTAAAGTTTTGTGAGTCTCTCAAATGCCAGCACGTTATTCTCCGTGTTATGCAATAATCTTTAGTGGTAAAGACACTGACTACTTGGTGTCGTGTGAGTGTGTGTGTGTGTGTGTGTGTGTGTGTGTACGAGCTTTATGATTATAGTTGTGAAGTGTTGGCAGCTGTTGGATGTGTTCTGTGCACTCCTGACCTGTGGGCTGAGTCCAGGGCTCCATGGCAATAGCTGATTACTCTCTGTATATTGGGCAGCCTTTGTGACGATGGAGCGGACTTGAATGATGAGGACCTTGAAGCATGTGGAGCAGTTGTCCTTCGTGGGCTTCAGAGGTTGTCATGGAGCACAGAAAAGGGCTGCCTGCTACCACAGGATCTTGTGAGGGCTCATCAGTCCAGCACTGAGCCTGATAAAATAAGGTAAGGCTCAGGGTTTGTCTATGAATCCAATCCCCACACCTGACGTCAGTGGGGTTTTTAGCTTCTGCAGCTGTGTTTTTGCTAGTTTGAGGTGAGTGATGTTGTTTTGATTTCACCTAAATGGTAAAATTTATTTGTAACAGTCTGCAAAGTCCGAAAAGCTGTATATTTTATGAAGTGTATAATAGCCTGCTGCTTGTTTTATGTGGTTTCCGGGTGTAAAAACATGTTTCGTGTTGACAATTACATTTTCAACTTGTAATAGTTTTATAATGGAGTCACTCAAAACACAAATATCAGTGCTTTGAAAGCCACGGAGTTCAACAGACGTTCATCCTCTTTCCATAGAGAATGTGAGCAGATGTACAGTAAAGGTGAATTCCCCTTTTCAGACAGAGCGCCGATCGCTGTTTGTGCATTTTACTTTATTTATTTTCTCCAACCAGTCCGTGGGGATGGGTCACGCACTTATAGCAGTCGCTGGGATATTGCACGCTAGCGCTTGATACAGCCTCCCTTGTCCACAAATGTAAAAGGTCATCTCTGGTGTCACCTCCCAATGGCAACACTGCTTGGGTGAATGTCATGAGTAAATTAAAATGCCCTATCTACGACTTCCAGTCCTTTGGATAATGAGGAGTTATACTCTGAGCCAAATCCAGGCTCTGCTTCACTACTCTATTGATTTCACTGAGACCTTTCCTGCTATATACTCAATTCAAAGGAACACATCTAGCAGTGTCCCTCACTTTGCTCTGGAGATGCCTATTGGCTGACCTTGACCTTTGTTCAACTTGGAGCTATACTGCTGTCTATCTCTAGTCATTGTTAATTGGAATTCATTAGGAATCCTTATATTATAAATTGTTTTACGATGAGGCAGAATGCAGAGTGAGAGAATCACTCTGACAGATCTATAATGTTCATGTCTAAGTTACTTTCTCAGTTTCCTCTACTCCCTTGATCTGAAAGAGTTTTTTTTTTTTTGCTGTATAGAGATCTAAGTATGATTTATTTTCAGTATGTTTTTTCCCCATGTATTCAATAAGAAAGATCTCTTTCTCTCCATCCAACCCCACCCCCACCCCTGCCACAGCACCAGCCTCCCTCCTAATGCTGCTCGACTGTGGGATCGCTGGTTCAAGCACGCCCTTGTGCTCAAGGAGCGCCATGTCCTCAGCACTGAGCGCCTGGTCCAACTGTTCACGCCGCTGCTCGTGGAGCGTCATGCCACCTACAGCCACCAGGTAGCGTCGGAGGCACATGGGCAGCCACAGCACTCACACAAACAGGAGGTGACACTTGCATTTAGACACTGAATCCTAAAAGTGAGCCGATACTAACACATGGCTGAAAAAGAGGGATGGTGTCTTTTTGTCCTCTTTCCAAACGAGCGATCGCTTCTGCTTCTCAACTTGTTTCTTTGGAGTTTTTTTTTTTAAGAGTGGTGTAGCTGGTATTGAATGCACTCTTTGTGTGTTGTGCTTGAAACCAAGCCCTGGGTTGGGCCACTCAGATTGCTCCACACGTTGACCTAAACAGAAGGGAAACCCTGACCCATGCAGTGATCGCAAATCACGGCCCCAGCTTGGCTTCTTTCATCTCATGTGGCGTATTCATCCAAGAAACACTTGCTTTTAATTTAGTATTAGACCAAAGTATAACCATCAGCAGGGCTGGCTCAAAGAAGGAGCCATTTGGACTTTCACCATGGTGGGAGTATTTTAAGTATCCCACTCATTGACCTTGTGCGGATCATGCTCAATTAAACAAAGACAGAAATGACAAAGAATATTTTCCACTCTGAGCCAAAAGATGATGTCAAGAGATTGATATCAAACCCACTGTGAAGCATTCTGCCTGCAGGAGAGATCATGTACAAATGCAGTTTCCTTTTGTGTGTTATTAAGTTTCGCGGACTCATCTTACAGGGGTTCCCGTGGCTAGCAGATCTTCCTGCAGTGTCCCCGACGCAATGAGAGAGAGGCAAAGTGGGAGACTGTAGAGCCTCTTGAAAATATGAACTGACAAAAGGAAGAGGGGAACTGCCATCTACATCATTGTGTCCAAGTGCATCAGGAAAAGCCTGAGTGAAAATCTTGCTCTTCCTTTATCTTTCTCACTCCATCTATTTCTCTCCCCCCTTTCCTTCATTTCTCCATCCCTCCCTTTATGACTTTCTCTCTCTCTGTCTCTCCCTCTCCCTCCTCTCTGTCCTCTCATACAACAGCTTACTCTCCACACACAAGAGCAAACAGAAATTTCCATTCACGTCTTGCCACACAGCCTGGCTACTCCGACAAATGGGAGCATGCAGCTCGCATGCACACACTCAAAGAGGCCCTTTGAATATTCAAGTGCTAACAGTTGCATTCATTGATATTTAAAATGCAGTGGATCTGCGAGAGCCCTCAACCCACGGTACATTTGACTAAATCTAAAAAAATAAAAAAAGGGAACAAAGAGATATCAGGGACAAGGATCAAGACAGTTTTTATTGTGCAGCAGCATCAAATACAAAGTGGCAAACTCAGATTGGCATGTGTTTGCGTCTCTTCCCCTCTCAGAAAATGAAAGCATGTACATTGTCAGCCTTCACTGTGACCTACTGATAACAACTTACAATGCACTTAAAGTTTGTCACTTGTCGAAATCCTCCTGATCATGCCTTCCGTATTAGCACTCATTAAAAGTTGCAAATGGCCATCTGAGGCTGAGAGGCAGTCTTTGATCACAAAAGAGAGATGGTGATGGCAGGATTTGATATGGGGGAGGAAAAAAGGAGAGAAAGGAAATCGGTGTGTGGCATCTCCCTGCTCCTCATCTCCCGGAACAGCTCTTCTTAATTGTGTATCCTCATCTCCACCGAGATAAAAAAAAAAAAAAAAAAAAAAAAGACAAAGAGAGAGT